>MU760243.1:248421-270138 GCA_026770625.1 Nicotiana glauca
ATCCAGCCTATTCATCTTCAGATGGCCAGAGAGGCGGGTAGTGACATTACTTTTCAGGAGGCAACCAATATGGCCCGAAGGATCGAGATGGTTCTACCACGGGGGGGGGGTAGTTATAGGGCAGACAAGAGGCCTCGTCACTCAGGTTGGTTCGGTGGTTCCTCATCTGGAGGTAGGGATTCTTATGATAGGGGCCAGTCTTCCAGGCCTTTTCAGTCAGCCCTCCAGGCTTCACTGGGCATCTCAGGTGATCGTGGTTTTCGTGGACAGTATTCTGATCAGCATCCCATCAGTGCACAGCCTCTTCAAAGTGTTCGTAGAGGTCATTCGGGTCGTCAGGGCCAGTCTCATAGTACAAGGGTATGTTATGAGTGTGGTGAGTATGGTCACATCAGGAGAGCTTGCCCGAGATTGAGGGGTACACAGTCACAGCAGCAGGTTCCTCGCCCCACGATTCAGGCACCAATTGACCCACAGCCTGCCCGGCCAGCCAGGGCCGGGGGTAGGGATCATAGAGGTGGAGGTCAGGACTGTAGCGGTGGAGGCCGTACCACCAGAGCTAGGGGTCAGCCGGTGGCCGATCGTCCTAGAGACATAGTTCAGGGAGGTGGGGCTAAGCCCCGGTTTTATGCTTTGCCAGCCAGGCTAGAGGCGGAGGCGTCAGATGCTGTTATTACAAGTACTATTTTGGTTTGTGATAGAGATGCATCAATGCTATTTGACCCTGGGTATACATATTCATATGTGTCTTCCTATCTTGCACCCTGCCTGGCTATGTCTAGTTATGCTTTGGACATTCTTGTTTATGTTTCTACACCGGTGGGTGACTTCATAGTAGTCGACCAGGTTCATCGTTCCTGTGTGGTTGTGTTTGAGGGTCTTGAGACCCGTTTTGATCTATTGCTATTAGATATGGTAGATTTTGACGTTATATTGGGGATGGATTGGTTGTCCCCGTATCATGCCATTTTAGATTGCCATGCCAAGACGGTGACCTTGGCCTTGCCAGAATTGCCCCGACTAGAGTAGAGAGGGACCTCAGGCCATCCCACTCGCAGTGTTATTTCCTATGTTAAGGCTCGACTCATAGTCGAGAAGGGGTGTTTAGCTTATCTGGCATATGTTTGCAACTCCAGCGCAGAGGTTCCTTCTATTGACTTGGTTCCTATTGTTTAGGAGTTTCCCGAGGTTTCCCTTCAGACCTGCCGGGTATGCCGCCCGACCGGGACATTAATTTCTGTATTGATTTGGTTCCGAGCACGCAACCCATTTCTATTTTGTCGTATCGTATGGCCCCTCTAGAGTTAAAAGAGTTAAAGGACCAATTGCAGGATTTACTAGAGAAGGGTTTTATCAGGCCTAGTGTTTCTCCTTGGAGTGCGCCGGTGTTATTTGTAAAGAAGAAGGATGGTTAGATGCGGATGTGTATTGATTACCGGTAGTTGAACAAGGTGACGATAAAGAATAAATATCCACTGCCGAGGATTGATGATTTGTTTGGCCAGCTTCAGGGAGCAAGGGTGTTCTCAAAGATAGACTTGAGATATGGCTATCATCAGCTGAGGATTAGGGCGCCTGATGTCCCTAAGACAGCATTCCGCACTCGGTATGGGCACTATGAGTTTTTAGTCATGTCATTTGGGTTGACCAATGCCCCAACAGCATTTATGGAGTTGATGAACCGAGTGTTCAGGCCTTATCTAGACTTGTTCGTGATAGTCTTTATAGACGATATTCTGGTGTACTCCCGCAGCCGGGAAGAGCACGAGCAGCACCTCAGAGTGGTTCTCCAGACTCTGAAGGATAGACAGTTATATGCTAAGGTTTCGAAGTGCGAGTTCTGGTTGAGTTCAGTTGCATTTCTGGGTCATATTATATCAGCAGAGGGAATTCAGATGGACCCAAAGAAATTGAGGCAGTCAAGAATTGGCCTCGGCCAGCTTCGGTGACCGAGATTCGCAGTTTCTTGAGGTTAGCAGGTTATTACCGTCGATTCATAGAGGAATTTTCTTCTATTGTAGCCCCGATAACCAGGTTGACCTAGAAGGGTGCCTAGTTCAGGTGGTCAGATGAGTGTGAGGCGAGCTTTCAGAAGCTCAAGACAGCTCTGACTACGGCACCGGTATTGGTTTTGCCCACGGGTTTAGGGCCTTACACAGTCTATTATGATGCTTTGGGCTTGGTGCAGTATTGATATAGGATGGCAAAGTCATTGCCTATGCTTCGAGGCAGTTGAAGATCCACGAGAAGAATTATCCGGTTCATGATCTAGAGTTGGCAGTGGTTGTTCATGCCTTGAAGATTTGGAGGCATTATCTATATGGTGTGACGTGTGAGGTGTACATGGATCACAAGAGCCTTCAGTACCTGTTCAAGCAGAAGGAGTTGAATGCGAGGCAGAGGAGGTGTTTAGAGTTGTTGAAAGATTATGATGTTACTATCTTATATCACCTCGGTAAGGCCAATGTGGTGGCTGATGCATTGAGTAGGAAGTTTTCCAACATGGGTAGTCTTGCTTATATCCCGGTCATCCAGAGACCGCTTGCTTTACATATTCAGGCCTTGGCGAATCGATTTGTGAGATTAGATATTTCTGAGCCCAGTAGAGTATTGGCTTGCACGGTTGCTCGTTCCTCTCTATTGGAGCGTATCTGTGATCGGCAGTTTGATGATCCCCATTTGTGTGTCCTGAAAGACACGGTGCAGCGTGGAGGTGCCACGAAAGTGACCTTAGGTGATGATGATGTTTTGAGATTGCAGGGACGAGTTTGTGTGCCCAATGTTGATGGGATTCGAGAGTTAATCTTAGTGGAGGCCCATAGTTCTCGGTATTCTATTCACCCAGGCGCCGCGAAGATGTATCAGGACTTATGGAAGCATTATTGGTGGCAAAGAATGAAGAAGGATATTGTAGCGTATGTAGCTCGGTGTTTGAATTGTCAGCAGGTCAAGTATGAGCATCAGAGGCCCGGTGGTTTGTCTCAGAGGATTGAGTTTCCCGAGTGGAAGTGGGAGAGGATTACCATGGATTTCATTACTGGACTTCCGTTGACTCGGAAGAAGTTTAATGTTATTTGGGTCATTGTTGATAGGCTGACCAAGTCAGCACACTTCATTCCAGTAGCAGTCTCTTATTCATCCGAGAGGTTATCGGAGATTTACATCCGGGAGATTGTTCGCCTTTATGGGGTGCCGGTATCCATCATTTCAGATTGGGTTACGTAGTTTACCTCGCGCTTCTGGAGAGCAGTTCAGCAAGAGTTAGTCACCCATGTTCAGTTGAGCATAACATTCCTTCCTCAGACGGACGATCAGTCCGAGCGGACAATACAGATTTTGGAGGACATGCTCCGAGCTTGTATCATTGATTTTGGAGGCCCGTGGGACCATTTTTTACCATTAGCAGAGTTCGCCTACAACAAAGGCTATCATTCTAGCATTCAGATGGCTCCATATGAGGCGTTGTATGGTAGGCGATGTTGGACTCTAGTCGGATGGTTTGAGCTGGGAGAGGCTAAGTTATTGGGCACAGACTTAGTTCAGGAGGACTTAGATAATGTCAAGATCATACAGGAGAAGCTACGTTCAGCTCAGTCTAGGCAAAAGAATTATGCATACCGTAAGGTCCGAGATGTAGATTTCATGGTTGGTGAGCGGGTATTGCTCCGGGTGTCGCCTATGAAGGACGTGATGAGGTTCGGAAAGAAGGGAAAGCTCAGCCCTAGGTACATTGGTCTGTTTGAGATTCTTGATCGAGTGGGAGAGGTGGCTTATAGACTTGCATTGCCACCTAGCTTATCAGCCATGCATCCAGTTTTTCATGTATCTATGCTTTGGAGGTATCATGGCGATCCTACCCATGTGTTAGATTTCAGCACTGTCCAGTTGGACAAGGATTTATCTTATAAGGAGGAACCGGTAGCTATTCTAGACCGGCAGGTTCGTCAGTTGAAATCTAGGAGTTTTCCCTCTGTTCGTGTTCAGTGGAGAGGTCAGCCCCCTGAGGCCTTGACCTTGGAGTCCGAGTTTGATATGCGGAGCCGTTATCCATATATGTTCCCCGACTCAGGTACTTCTTTCTTTTGTCTGTTCGAGGACGAACGGTTGTTTTAGAGGTGGAGAATGTGATGACCCAAAAGTGTCATCACCTGTTTCCTCATTCGTTCCGTGCTTTCGAGGCCTTGAAAACCTCATTTTTACTTGCCTCGATTTGATGCGCGTAGCCGGAAAGCTTTTATGTTGAAATATCTGAATTCTGTGAAAAATTTGAAGAATTTTGATATTAATATGATCATACTTGACTTTGGTCAACATTTTCAGTAAACAGACTCGGACCCAAGATTGGACGGTCCCGGAAGGTCTGTAGAAAAATATGGGACTCGGGCATGTGCCCGGAGTCGAATTCGGAGGTATAGAGCCCGAGATATGAATTTTTTCGTAAAATTGTTTTCTGAAATTATTAAGGAAAATGGAAATGAAAATTTATTAAAATACTGTGGTATCGGGCTCGTATTTTGGTTCTGATTCCTGGTACAATTCTTATATATTGTTTAAGCGCTTTCTGTGAAGTTTGGTCGAAATCGGACGTCGTTTGACGTGTTTCGGACCATAAGTTCCAAGTTTGAAAGTTTATGAATTTATAAGAAAAATCATGAGTTTTGAGGCTTGATTCCATGTAAATGATGTTATTTTGGCGATTTGATCACGCGAGCAAGTCCTTAGGGTATTTTTGAGGTTGTGTGCATGTTCGGTGTGGAGCCCCGAGGGCTCGGGTGAGTTTTGGATAGGCATCGGATTGCATTTCTCATATTTGAAAAAGCTGGTATTCCTCAGTTCTGGTATCTTCGCATTTCCGAAGAATTTCTCGCAAATGCGAAGGTACCATCGCAAATGCGAAGAAGGGGAAGTCCGGGCAGGATGGAAATTCGATTTGCGAAGTCTGGTTTGATGGGCTGTAATCGAAAATGCGACGCCCTTGCTCGCAAACACGAGATGGTCTTGGTCGCAAATGCGATAAATTGATCGCAAATGCGAGCCTAGGAAACCAGACCTGGGTTCGCAAATGCGATCCCAGATGTCGCATTTCCCAGGAAAACATTGTTTGCAAATGCGAACCAGTGTTTGCAATTGCCATATCCGTAGCCCAGCAATTTTTATACATAGTCGAAATTTCATCACTTTTCACCATTCTTTCAAAACACAAACCCCATAGGCGATTTTTCAAGAGCAAACTTCATCCCAAATCACTTGTAAGTTGATTTTTACTCGATTCTTTCAATCTTTAACATCATTAAACATGTTTTCCACTTGAAATCAAGGATTTTCATGGGTGAAATTGGGATTTTTGGGTAGAACCTAGGTTTTCTATAAATTGGGGAGTTGAACCTCGAATTGAGGTCTGATTTCAAAACAAATTACATATTTGAGTTCGTGGAGGAATGGGTAATCGGGTTTTGGTCCGAACCTCGGGTTTTGACCACGTGGGCCCGGGGGCATTTTTGGAATTTTTGGGAAAATGTTGGGAAAAATCATTTTTATGCATTCAAATCGATTCATATAGTGTTTATTAAAGTAATTGAACAATTTGTGATTAGATTCGAGCGAATTGGAGGTGGAACCGCGAGGTAAAGCAATAGTTGAGGATTAAGTGGATTTCAAGTCTTTGAGGTAAGTGTTTGGTTTAACCCTAGCTTGAGGGAATAGGAGTTGAGTCTTGTTGCTAATTGCTATGTGATCGAGTACGATGTATAGGCATGGTGACGAGTATCTATACATTGGTTTCTAGCACGACCGTGAGTCCTTATAATGTGATTTCCATGACTTGGTTGTGAACTCTGTGTTTATTGGAGAAATTCTATATGTTGTGAATAACATGTGAACGGTAAAATAATTATTTGATTCCTGGGAGCATTGGCTCGAATTGTGATACGAATATTGAAAGTATATGAAATGACTGGATGATTTGGAGCGTTGGCTCAAAATAGTAGAGTGAATTATAAGATAGGAAAAGTAATAAAAGGAAAGCGTTGTTGATTATTCCCTTGTCGGGACGTTTGGTTGAACTTGTTGGATTCTATTCCATTGCCGGGATTTTTATCAAATGTTTGCTTATTGTTATGTCCCTTAATTGTGACTGTTGTTTGGAGAGGCATACTATTGAATGATATTGAGGAGCGGGTTGCGCGCCGCAACATTGAACAATGATATATGAGGGTCGGGTTGCGCGCCGCAACAGTGATACCTGATAAATGGTGTGGGCTGGGTTGCACGCCGCAACAGTGATATTTGTGGAGTGGGTTGCACGCCGCAACAGTGATATTTGTGGAGCGGGTTTCACGCCGCAACAGTGATATCTGAGGAGCGGGTTGCATGCCGCAACAGTAAATGATACCATGTGTTTGTATCGAGTATTGCTTCTTGTTCATTGTAAATCTAAGTTATTCTAGTTTGTTACTTGGGGTTACTGTTGATATTGTATTCCCCCATAGCATGTTTCCCCCTCCCATGTTGTTAATTATCTTGTATTCGATGTTCTTTTGTATATTTATAATTGCACAGGTTTATGTGGTGTCCAGTCTAGCCTCGTCACTACTTCATCGGGGTTAGGCTAGATACTTACCAGCACATGGGTTCGGTTGTGCTGATGCTAAACTTCTGTGCATTTTTGCACAGTTCCAGCTTTTGAGGAGCAGCAGCAGTAGTACGGGAGCAGGATTTTTTTATCACGAGACTGAGGTAGCCTTGCAGGCGTCCGCAGGCCCGGCGTCTCTTCTATATGTTTTTTTTCTTATTAGATTGTTACTTCGTTATTTCGAGACAGACAGATTATATATTTCTTTCAGACCATTGTTTTTAGTACATCTTTAGTAGTTCGTGAGTAATGTGACACCAAATCTTGGGTAGAGGTTTTAATGACTGTTCTGCATTTGGATTCGTATTTATCAGACAGACTTCCACTATTGTTCTCATTAAAATTAATGTTTTATATTGATGCTTTAGACTGTTAAGATAATTGGTTAATGATGAAAAGGTAAGTAAGTTGGCTTGCCTAGCTACTACGAGCTGGTGCCATCACGATCCCGATGGTGGAAAATCCGGGTCGTGACATTATTTGACCTTTGAACAGTCTATATCTGGGTTAATCTTGAAAGGAGCACGCGCGTGGTATCATCCCACCAAAGCGTTGGCACAAGCAAGTTCTACGAGAGTGGCACTAGAAGCAGCTCCCTTGGCGCACGAGCAAAAGTACTTGCGGTCCATTCTACTCTTGGCGATAAAATTGAGAGATTTAAGCCCACTGCAGTACCTTGGTGCTAGAGTTCTGTGACGACCCAAAGGTTCATCACCTATTTTCTTATCCGTTCTGTGCTTTTGAGGTCTTTAAAACCTCATTTTTAGCTACCTTGATTTACGTGCGCAGTTCGGGCGCGTAGCCGGAAAGCTTAAATGTGAAATTTCATGAAAAATGCTAAAATTTGGTATTAAAATGAATAAGTTTAACTTTGATCAACATTTTAGGTAAATAGATCCAGACTCGGGATTTAACGGTCCTGCATGGTCCGTAAAAAAATATGGGACTCGGGCATATGTCTGGAATCGAATTCCGAGGTCCCGAGCCCGAGAAATGAATTTTTAAAAGAAATTGTTTTTCTGAAATTGTTAAGGAAAAATGGAAATAAAAATTGATTAGAACATGTTGGTATCGGTCCCGTATTTTGGTTCCAGCGCCTGGTACAGGTCTTATATGTATTTTAATATAATTCTGTGAAGTTTGGTTGAAATCGGATGTCGTTTGACGTGTTTCGAACTCAAAAATCTAAATTTGAAAGTTTATGAAGTTTGAAGAAAAACTAGTGATTTTGAGGTTTGATTGCTCGTTCTTGATATTATTTTGGCGAGTTGATCACACGGTTAAGTTTGTACGATGTTGTTGAGTTAGCGTGTGTGTTTGGTTTGGAGCCCCAAGGGCTCGGGAGTGTTTTAGAGGTGTTCCGGGGTGGTTTTGAACTTAGGAAATGTGCAGGTTTTCTTCAGCTGTTGCAGAACTCAGTTTCTTCTTCGACTTCGTGAAGTACCCTACGCGTTTGCGAAGCTTCAGTTATTCCTCATAGAGTTATTGGACTTCGAGGACTCAGCCCTCTTTTCTTCTTCACGTTCGCGATGGCTGTACCATGTTCGCGTAGGGCCCCAGCCATTCCTCATCGCATTTGCGTATAGGTCCACGCGTTCGCGTAGGCTAATCCCCTGGACCCCCCAGTCTTTCTCTTCACGTTTGTGTCCTTCTCGTCACTAACATGATAGTCTGTAAAGCCTACCCTTCGCGAACGCGGCCTTGATCCCGTAAATGCGAAGGTCAAATTCGCACAGTTATAATTTTAATTTCAAACAGAATAGTGACGGGATTTTCATAAGCATTCACAAAACCCTTCTACTCCAAGGTCCTTAGGTAGCCATTGAAGCTCTTTTCTACTAACACTTCTTGGGTAAGTAAATTTCAACTCGTTTTCTTCACTTTCCATAAAAATCTCTTGAATTCCTACACCTAAAACATGTAATCTAGGGTAAAAATTGGGGGAAATGGGTAGAGTTAGGGTTTTTTACTTTTTCTTAATTTAGACCTCGTTTTGGGGTCGAATTTGAAAATAAATTATATATTCGGGCTCGTGAATGAATGGGGGATTTAATTTTGGTTCGAACCTCGTGTTTTGGCCAAGCGGGCCTGGGGACAATTTTGGAATTTTGGGAAAAAAGCTTGGAAATCTATAATAAGGATTGGGTTTGATTTGCTTAGCATATATTGATACTATGGAATCATTATTGTATAGATTTGATTGAGTTGGAGCCGAATTCGAGAGGGAAAATGGTTGTTGTGGATTAATTTGATCGTGGTAGTTGAGATAAGTGTTCGGTCTAACCATAGCTTGAGGGATTAGGAGTCGAGTCATATTTGCAACTTGTTTTGGTTCTGTGTACGACATATAGGAATGGTGACGAGTATCTGTCACACCTCCTTTTTACTACACCCGCAAGGGCATAAAGGAGTTTTTCCACTTAAAGGACAACCGGAATGGGATTTGGCTATTAAAATTTCAGAGTTGCCACTTGGGAGATTAATAGTGTCCCAAGTCACCGGTTGAATCTCGGGCCGAGGAAAAATATGACTCTGTTAACAGTCTACGAATCAGAAATCCGAGTAAGAAATTTTGTTAACCCAGGAGAAGGTGTTAGGCATTCCTGGGTTCTGTGGTTCTAGCACGGTCGCTCAACTATTGCATTTAGCTTATTTATATGACTTTATTACATGAAGAGCCTATGTGCCAATTTTTACTTTTAACCGCTTATTACTTAAATTTTTAAAGAAAGTTGAACGTCGTTTAAAATGTGTCTTTGAGTCGCGTCACATGAAATGCACCCGCAACCCTAGATATGCTTTATTCAATGTTTTGGGATTTGATTTGGGTTACGTGAAATGCACACCCGAGTTTATGAATGTAATTTGATTAAAATCGTGCCTAAAGTGGCTAACGTATTGTTATCTTTTGGGAGGGCCGTCAAAATTTGCTAAATGGCCTATCCCGGATGTTAAGTACTTTAGTAACCATTTATTAAGGGCCCCGCAATTTTGTATTTTTACTGGGCGAGGCTCGTCTCATTTTATTTTAAATTGGCAATCCTAAAAGCAACATGACTTTCTATTTTTGTTTTGTCTCTAAAGATAAAAAGATCCTAATTAATTAATATTGGAATTCGGGCTTCAAGTTCAAGTCCGGATCCAAACAAAAGGGAGCCCCTTTTAGCTTGAATTCGCTACCTAACTTAAAACCCACAATGAGCCATTTAAAACCTAACATATCAATTGCCATTTCAGTTTTTGGGCCCAAAGAGACCAAACCACATAATATGTACACATTGGATAAAGGTACCAATAGCCACAGACATTGGGCTTGGGGATAGCCCAAATCAGCTAAACAAGCCAAACTACCAATTGCTTAAACATTTGCATACCTAATATTATTCCAACCTCTCTGATTGTGTTTTCAACAAAAAGCACTAAAATTCAACAGCACACATTTGTTCAAATTAATAACCTCATTCCCGTCCAATGGCCAAACTGCCAATTCGTTTAAGTTGTGAGCTAATAGTGCTTAACCGTTCGGACGAATTGCTGATATTATTTACTAAACTACACTATTAAACCTATGTTGAAATAAGGAATTCAATGAAATTGATGAATTGATGGTGGTAACTAATTCGTTGGTATTAACTAACGCCGTATGGAAAATTGCTCGAAATACATGTTTTAACTCTAAATCAAACTGGCTATGGCCCTCACACAGTGGTAACACCAAACTGTTTCTCACTCTTCTCTTAAACAGAAATAAACGCTAAACTACATATGTGAAAACTATATGAATACTATGGCTAAATAATCATAGGTTTAAACAGCGATGAGGTCTTAAATTCTGCATAATAATATCTACACAAATTGAATCGAACTAAGCTGCTAGTCACAGGGAACACATCCAGTTCGTTTAACAGTTTTCAGATTAAAACAAAACAGTCTGATAATTCAATGCAGTCCCAATTACACATGATATCTTAACTTTGAATATTAAAAGGTACAATAACTCTTAACAAAATCAAATAAGCAGGTAGCAACTCCTTATCATTGATTTCTCACATCATTCATACATTTGAGCCCAAAGTTTCTCATTAAACTGGAGACAAAGAGTGTGTACCTGGTATTTGAGATTAAAAAGGAGCAGAAGGAGGATCAACAACAATAGCAAGTGATTACAGGCAGCTTAGCAATAGTGCAAAATTCAAAAATGTTTCAAAATCGAACAGGAACAATCAACCAGACCAGCACACAATTGAATACGCTCAAACAGACTTCATGAACCCAGAATGAATCACAGTAAATGTGAGAACACCAGTCAGACCAGTAAATCAAATACACTAGCTTGACTAATACCCAATCCACTTGAAAAATGCACCAGGCAATTTCAAAACACCCAAACTCAACTAAACTAGAAAATATGAAGTATCTAACTAGAAATCAAAATTGAATCTGCAATTATGCAACGTAACAGTAGAATTTTTTGGTTTTTGAGTTTTTGTTCTTTTTTTTGGCTTTTGAAATTTTAAATTTTCTACTTCAGATCTGGAAAAAATGAAGAGAGAGAGTTTTTGAGGAAATTATATGGCTGAATTCCTTGGGAATTTTAGGGCAGTCTCTAAAAAACCCCTGAATAAGGCAAGGGTGATGCCTTTTATAGGCAAGGGGGAGGGCAGAATCTTCTAGAGGTCTCAATCCCCCCCCCCCCCTTTTTATTTTAGAAATTGGTGACTAATCCCTGAATTTTTGGTTTGCTACCCAAGTTACTGCATTAGAAATACAGAAACTTATATTAAGGTCTCTTTCTAGAAGGCCCTAGGGTATTCTTTTACCTATACAATACCCATAATACCTTTATTTTTGTTTTAAAATTATTATTCTTAATAAACTAAGATATTTCCCATGCACAAACAACCCTTATTTGCCCCCTGAAATTACTAACCAATCAAATCCCTTTTGCCTTAGTTAAACTTCAACTATGGTTAACTAAAATGATCTAGCCTATTCAGCTATAACCAAAGTAATTCCCAAAACTCAAATATTGAAACCAACTTATATTAATTGAAACTGAAAGTGAGTCAGCACTAAACTAATTACACTAAGCAATCAAAGAACAAAAAACTATCACTTGATTTAACTAATCAATTGCAATAAACAATTATGAATCGATTAACTAACACAGAATCAGAATGGATTAAAATGATGACTAAGAACAGTATTGCCAAAAGAACCTCAGTGAATTAACAAAACTCGATTAAACCCTAAACATGGCATTCAAAATAAAGCAGAACTAAACTAATTAATACCCCAAATGCATTCAATTAGCAAGTTTAAACAAAACTAAACTAGAAGTTAAATCTATGACCATATTAGAATGAAATCAAAACTAGAGGAAACTTTATTAATTTCGGATTAAAGCTTACTAATCAACTAAGATAATATCAAAAGGAAAAGGAAGAGGGAAACAGACAGAGGAGCTCACTGATGAAAATTCCCAAAATGGTAAATTCCCGGACTTGAATTTAGTCCACTTCCAGTGATACTTGAGCATCATTTCCGCTGAATTCTTCACGAAGGAGACGAGGGGGGTTGCATAATGTCCATTTAGCAAAGTTTGGGAGATTAGGAGTTGTGTCCGAAAATTCGATTTAAGATTCGAGGTGCTCCGGGCAGATTCGATGAAAAATAGTCATGGATTTGGATAGGGGAAGGGGAGAGTGACCTAGGGTGTTAATTGGGCGAGTTTGGACGAAGTTGCATCGTGTCCGGAAAAAATTTCGATTTGATATTCGAAGCTTTTGGCCGGAATTTGAAGAAAATGTTGATGGATTCAGGTAGAGGAAGAGGAGAGGAGTATAGGGTGTTAATTTGGTGACATTTGGAGGTGGGCCGCCACCGTGTGCGATTTCCGGCGGTGGCTGACGGTGGTGTTACACAGAGGTTGAGTACGAGGAAGATGAAGAGTGTTTTAGGGTTTTTCAACACTTTCGGACTGTTAAATCTAACTCCCAATCTTGAACGGTGGTCGTTGGATCAAAAGCATTTAATGGCTAGGATTGTATGACGCCCAAAACGGCGTCGTTTGGGCGTCTCCTTGAACCGGACCGGGTGAAGGATAGTTGGGCCTGGGCGTAGGTGTGGAATATTAGGGCCAAATTAATTAAAAAATGGCCCAAGTCCAACCTTCTAATAGGCAGCCCTTTTCTATTTCTTTTTTTTTTTCTCTTTTATTTCTTTTATCTATTTTTGTATTTTATTTTGTATTTTTTTAATTTATTTTTTTGACGAGTTCACAATTTAAAATGCGAAAACGAACCATTTTTCTTATTTTCTTTATATTTTATTCTAAAAACAATTAAATTATTTATTAATCCTAAAATATGAAATTAGATCCTAAATGCAAATGCGTATTTTTATATTTTTCATATGAATTAAAATGCACAAATAAAATGCAAACAATTATAAAAAATGACACCAAAATTCACAAAAATTGTAAAAATAAAGAAAAAATCATTTTATTTGAATTTTGGGAATAATTCATATATAGGGCAAAAATTACGTGTTCACAGCTTCCCCTCTTTGCTCGGAAACATGAAAAGTTTTCGTGCAAAGACAAGTGAGCAGAAACGAGCGATTTTTGCCCGTTCGCATATTCCGTGTGAAGCGAGTTGGGACTACTAGGAGCTGTGATTTCACTGCGATTGCTGCTGCTACTGCTCGCTGACCTCCTTATTACACTGTGTCAAAAATAAAATGAAACTATCCTACGCCATGATCTATGAATTACAAAAAGGTCATATCTATGTCTTCAAACTTGCTCTTGTATTGCCTTGAACTTGTATTCTTTCCTTGCATTGATTGGAGATGTTTTGCCATTCCTTCGAGTGATGCTTGACTGCTGAAATTTGAAATATGTGCCTCTATTCTCCAGGTAGGCCCCTGATTGCTGACGCTTGAGAAGTATTCCTTTGTTCTCCAGGTGGGCTCCTGACTGCGATGCTTGAAAAGTATTCCCTTGTTCAATAAAATGAACAAACAAAGAACATTTTCTGCCCCCATTTGGTGGCTGGGCATATCATGTTATCCAATATTACAAATTTAAAAGCTAAAATTTGAACTGTACTTCCCTTGTTCTCCAGGTGTGCGCCTGACTGCTGAAACTCGAAAAGTATTCCCTTGTTCTCCATGTGGGCTCCTGATTGTTGATGCTTTAAAAGTATTCCCTTGTTCTCCAGGTGGGCGCCTGATTGCTGAAGCTTGAAAAGTATTCCCTTGTTCTCCAAGTGGGCGCCTGATTGCTGAAGCTTGAAAATTATTCCCTTGTTCTCCAAGTGGGCACCTGACTGCAACAAAATGAACAAACAAAGAACATTTTCTGCCCCCATTTGGTGGCTGGGCACATCATGTTATCCAATATTACAAATTTAAAAGCTAAAATTTGAATTGTACTTCCCTTGTTCTCCAGGTGGGCTCCTGACTGTAACAAAATAAACAAACAAAGAAAATTTTCTGCCCCAGTTTGGCGGCTGGGTAGATTCATGAGTTGTTAGCAAAATATAAATCACCTAAGCTATTGATGCAATGAGAGTAAACCTAAAGACTTGACTGGAATGTATGATCCTATGAGTGACACCAAGGACATTTGACTTAGCAAATTCATCAGACTAAGATTTGGATCCTAGGAGAAAAGTCATCAGACTAGGTCCACTTTGTTATCTTAGGAGAAAGATTCATTAGACTAAGGTTTTGGATCATAGGAGGAAATTCATCAGACTAGGTCCATTTTGTTATCTTAGGAGAAAGATTCATCGGACTAAGGTTTTGGATCCTAGGAGAAACTTTATCGGACTAGGTCTTTGGTTATCTTAGGAGAAAGTTTCATCAGACTAAGATTTAGATCCTAGGAGGGCGTTCATCATACTAGGGATTTTATCTTAGGAGAAAGATTCATCAGACTAACATGTTAATCCTAGGAGAAGGTTCAACAGACTAGGTCCATTTTTGGTTATATTATGAGATAATTTCATCAGACTAAGATTTCGACTCTAGGAGAAGATTCATCAGACTAGGTCTTTTGTTATCTTAGGAGAAAGATTCGCCAGACTAAGATTTAGAATTGGAGAAAGATCCATCAGACTAGGCCTTTTATCCTAGGAGGAAAAATGTGAAAGCAATGGCAGTATTTTGTGCACACTAACAAGACAGGCAAGGGCAACAATTTGAGAAACTTCCCTTTTGTCGGCGTTCCTCTTCTTCCTTTTCTTCATTTCATTTCCTTCCTATTGTTGAACCGACTTTCTTGCACTGCTTTGTTCCTGTTTCAAACAAAGAAAACTTGTGAGTTTAAAATGTGGTGGTTGGTTTGGTGGCCTTGAACCTTGAGGGAGGCTGCTTCTGCAATTGCCAAGATGACTAGTTTCCACTCGAGGACCTTGCTCGTTTCGGGACTAACCCCTTTCCCAGTCATTGTCATCACATAGAATACCCTTCCACTATCTTCTATCTATTGTGTTGCGTGCACTGGTATCTCCCCAACCTTTGTCTCATGTAAATTCCAAAGCATGACTATTGCCCCCGATTCTGTGTGTATGATGTTCTTAAATTGAGACGCATCAAACCCTTGTATTTCACATGAATCCCAAAGCATGTTGATTGTGGCCAACTCATTGAGCCTGTTGTTTTCTCCTGACTTGACGCCTTGTTGTGTTCACCAGATCCTGTTTCGTTTAATTGGAAAGCTGGTGGCAGATTTTGAATTCATTTCTCACTTGTTATAACTAAACAGCCTCAGGACGAGGGAGTAAAACAAGATAGGAGGAATAGAGTAAAGGATAATGGAAAGAGACGATTCCTAACAAGAAACCTACAGAGTAGCAAACCATCAGATATGGATACCGACTCTAGTGACCTTGACATGCACCTGCAGCCTACTCAGTTTAGCAAATCTGATGTTCAGCTCTTGTTATACCTTTTCGCCATGAAACTGGGCTTCCATGCTCCGCTTGCCCGATCTGGTTCACCATCCTTAGTCAACTTGTAGTGCCCAAAGGGTTTTCACTATCAAGCCTCTCTCATTTTGGTCTTTCTCTCAACTCACCGTCGCCTTATGGTGCCCGTGAAGGTTTTCACCGATGAGACTCTCTCATTTTTCATTTCTCTCATCTTTCATTGCCTTGGGGTATCCGTGAAGGATTTCATCAACAAGACTCCCTCCTTCTTGGCTTCCTTAATTTGGACCGGAGTGTTTGCTTCTTGTACCGGAGTGTGGCCCCTGATATGACTCACCTCTACTCGCTCGCCTTGGAATTTCTTGAAGTGTGATCGGAAGGTCTTTCTTTGAACCGTAATATGGGCTTTTGGGCAGGGTTAGAAAGAAAGGGTATCAAAAGGCTTAAAACAATTCAATTCGGTTCGAAATTACAACTTTCAGAATCGGATTTCCCACAACAACCACAACTTCTACCCCAGTTTCCTTCTTGGGGACTTTTGGATTTTTGTTTTGGCGTGACTGAACCTCAGAGAGGTTGCCTACGTACCCTTTCGGGATCAAGTTAAACGTAGTTCAGGTGACTACTATTGTTGTTGCAATCTTTCCTTCTTCCACTTTTCTTTCTCTTTCTTTTCATTTCTTTTCTTTTCCTTCTCTTTTCTTTTCTTTTCTTTTCTCTTCTCTTCTTTTCTTTTCTTTTCTTTTTCTTTTCTTTTCTTTTCTTTTCTTTTCTTTTCTCTTTCTTTTCTTTTCATTTCCTTTTCTTTTTCACTATTTTTCTCTTATTTCTACACCTTCTTTCCTTGCTCGGGCTTACGAGTTTTATTATTGATTCCGAAAGAGGGGTATGCAAGAAAATAACCGAGGCTCAAAGAGGTAGCAAGGATAAAGTGTTTGGGTAGCAGAACAAAATGCCTTCGTCATTCCAATCTCCAAAACATGCTAAGTACAAACTACACAATTAAACAACTAGAATCAATAACCATATTCATATATTTGCCTCCTATATCTATCAATTACCCAGCACTATTGGGCAACAAACATGGTACCACGAACGGCCCCTGTAGACCTGGGGTAAGCTTGCCTTTGGCTTCAAGTCTATGCGGCATGATGCATTTCAACAGTATTTCTTTATATTCTTATCTTCTCCTAGTTTCACTTGATTTGGGCTCGAAGTGATCTCAAAATGTCTTTACTTATTTCCCTCGAATGTCCTTACATCTTCAACATTGTTCCATTGCTTCATTACTAAACTGACTTTTAAAAACCAGGCTGAGAATTATGCGTGCATATCATGTCACTAGAACCCAGCATGAAAAGAATTGTAAAAGGAGAAGTGAACTAAATAAAATGACTAGAAATGACAGGAAACAAAGAATTGCATTATACTGACGGTGAAAGGGTTTAAACAACAAAACAAGCAAACTAGACTAGTTACAACCTTTGAACAAACCTAGATGGCACTAAACAAGCTATTATGACTAGACAAAGGGTTTGGGTTACAAGACCATATCCAGATTACAACCCTGAGAATAACCCAGAAAATAGAAATGACAACAAAATAAACCACCAAAACTCAACTCTAGTTAGCCAGGAGATGGAGCGTCTTTCCAATCATCAATCTCGACATCTTAGCAACTGGACTGCCTATCAAAATTGTTGGGGCCTTCGCCAATTTCAATATCATTGACTTCATTCAACGAGTTTCCGAGAGGATTCTCATACTCCCTGTCACCATGGATCTTCCCCACAAAATGTGCACCATCATGTGCAGGTAAAGGATTCTGTACAATGTCCTGGGCGGCACTGCCTTGGACCGCAATTACCCCTTCCTGAATCATTCTTTCTATCTCCCTTTTCAAATCTCGGCAACTTTCGACATCGTGCCCCTAGGCATTGGAATGATATTCAAACCTTTTAGAAGGGTCGAAGCTTCTTGCATGCTTGTCCACATGATTTGGAGGGACCGGTGCAATCAAGTTATAATGCTTTAGTTTCTCAAACAAGTCTGTATATGACTTTCCGATGGGGGGTAAAAGTTTCCTGCTTCTGCGCCCTTTCTTGCTTGAAATTTTGGTTGGCCCGCAAACCCGCTCCCGGGGGATTCTTGTAGGCTCTTGGAGGCGGGTAGGTGTTTTGAGTTGGGTAAGTATTTTGTGGGATGGCTGCGCGCCATTACGCATGGGTAGGATGTTGGGGGTATGTGTGGGCATGGTGGACAGAGAAGTGGGGACCACAGGGTGGGCAATAGTGCTGTGGAGTGTGGGAGCAGGTTTGGGGCCGGGGTCGAGGTTGATGGTAATATGGTGATGGGCCCCTGGACCAAGTTCTCGATTCAACTACCGCCACATCTTCTTTCTTTTTCTTTTCCAGTACCCCTCCGCTCTGGATAACCTGAGTAGTTGCCTTGATTGCCGAATAGCTCATGATTTTGTCGGATTTGAGCCCCTCTTCAACCATGGTCCCATTTTCACTACCTCGTTAAAAGATTTGCCCACTACTGACACCAGGTGGCCATAGTAGGTAGGATCCAAAGCCTGCAGGAAATAATCAACCATTTCACCTTCCTTCATTGGAGGATCGACCTTTGCAGCCGGCTCCCTCCACCGAAATCTGTACTCTCTGAAGCTCTCCCCTGGCTTCTTCTCAATTTTGGTCAATGAGAGACGATCGGGGAAAATTTCGAGGTTATATTGAAAATGACCTGCAAATGCTTGGGCCAAATCATCCCAGGTGTACCACCGCACATGATCTTGTCGTGTGTACCATTCCAAAGCAGCACCACTGAGACTTTGACTAAAGTACGCCACTAAAAACTCATCCCTTCATCCGGCTCCTCTCATCTTACTACAGAATCCCCTCACGTGGGCCACCGGGTCACCATGCCCGTCATACAGATCGAATTTTGGCATTTTGAACCCTGCGGGTAACTGCACGTCCGGGAATAGACACAAATCTTTATAGGCCACACTGACTTGGCCACCCAATCCTTGCATGTTCCTGAAGGATTGCTCCAGGCTTTTTACTTTTCGAAACATCTCTTCCTGTTCCGGATCCTTAAGCAACTTGTCAGTTTCCATCGGGCGCTCAAAGTGAGGAGTGTAGGAATATGGCTCAGGAGCTTTGATGGTAACCTCAAGAGGGTAGTACTCGTTATCGTGAGTTGGAAACAATGGCTCACTAGAAGATATTTGCAATGTGGCAGGTGGAGGCACCACAAAGGCAGGGGTGATTGATGGAAGAGGGTTTTGTTTGGGTGGTGGATCTTGGGGAGGATAGGAGGTGGTGCCATAATTCTGTTGGTAGAGAAGGAAAGATGGAGTTGAATTCACAGTAGGGAGCTCCTGAGACTGAGCCAGAAGTGGGATATATGCTGGATTGGTAGGGTAAGCTAGCGTCGGCTGACCCTTAGCCCAGGCCTGATGCATCTCAGCCATCTACTGTCTCAATTTATACATCTCTTCCCTCGTTGCTTTGGCATCTACTACTTCTACCTCTTTTGACGGGACCACGATACTGGTATCTGATTCTTGGCCTGTCATGTTCAGTTTGGTTTTTGCCCGGGTATTGTAGGAATGGGTTGCCAAGATGCCGACTGCCTTTTGTCCTTGTATTGTAAAGAGGAGTTACCACCTTAAACCACAAACCAACCACCTTTCTGGAATGACATGACAAAATAAAACCATCACGTTAGCGTTAGGGCATTTAACATATTGGTACCCGCACATTTGGGGAGTGAATGCACCTAAGCAGTTAACAGTTCCTATTATGCTTTTGATCGGTCGCATGCGTCATCCCGGCCTTTTCCTTATTTCCAATTGCAAACTTTCTCTTCCTTTGTTTTCCTTCTTTTTTTTTTTCTTCTTTTCACTATTGCCTTTGTCTTCTCTTGTTCCTATTTTCTTCCTTTCTTGATTTTTCTTTTCTTTCTTTCTTGTTTTTCCGCTATTTTCTTTTTCTTTTTTTGCCTTTTTGTGGTTTTTCCTCTCTTTTTTTCCTTTTTTTCTTTTTCTTTTGGTTATGCTCAAATCCTATGTAGATTGCCTATATATCATGAACCCGCATGAATCAGACCAAGCGTAGTTCTTGCAAATTGAATGCAAAATTTTGAGATAATTTTTTGGGATTTTTTTCAAATCTTCATTAATAAACGCCGATTACAAGTGATACTAGACTATTTGTTTTTCTAAAAGGGAAAAATTACAAAACAGACTTAAAAACAAAATACAGACTCGATGACTAGGAATACATCAAAGCTTCAAATCCTGGGGTCTACGGGGCATCACTCGGCATCGCCATGGGCCTGCGCAAGACTGAGAAGGTTTCAATATCAACTGTGACTATTTAAAGAAAACTGGTCGTGTAATGGTTTATTTGACTTAAAAAGCAAAGTGGCTATTTTTCAAAAAATTTATTTAAGAAAATAAAGACTCGGTTTTGCGAATACGGCCTTTCAACACTTCCGAAAGGGAGATTTTAAGGTTGTGCCCGCAAATCGTTTTAAAATGACTCAGGGTAGTTATTCTTGTAGAAACAGCCTTCCAGCGCCCTTTTGGGAACATTCGGCTGATTTTAAACAAGAATGACGTCACCCGACTTATTTTGATAAAATTAAAATTTTGATGTTTTTTGGCTATTTTTAAAAAGGGGTGGTTGGACCCTAAGAGTTGCCTACGTATCTCACACCTTGTGAGAATCGAACCAGCGTAGTTCTGGCAGATTGGATACGGTTGAGAATTAAACAAATTTAGAGAAAACATATTATTTCGTCCTTTCCTTGCAAATGAGACATGCAAACTTTTTTTGGATTTTCTTTTTCCTCCTTTTTTTGATTTTTGATTTTTTTTTTTTTTTTGTAAAATGATAAAAATGCAAAATCTTTTATATTTTTAATTTTTTTTTTTTTTTTTTTTGGTCTTTTTCTTAAAAAAAATATAACAAAACAAAACTGGGCCCTATTTGCTTTATTTTCAGACCTCACCCTCTCTTTTCTCTCTTTTTCTTTTTCTCTTTCTTTTTCTTTTTCTTTTTTTTCATTTTTTTATTTTCCCTCAGCTATCATTGGTCCGCCAAATGACCATTTTACCCTTGAATAAATGCAACATGTAGCACATAGGATGCATCAAGATGGTCTGTTATTTTGGGTACACCTGTCCTAGACGGACCCAACCCCTGTGTTAAGTCCCCTAAGTCAAATGCACATGATGCAAACAAGCATTCCTACTAGGGATCCGGCATGGGGTTTTGTTCTTCTAGGTTTAAACCCTAAGTTTATTGGTCCAGACCTGGCTTACCCGAGCTGACAACTCGGACCGAGGGGGAGGCAGCGTATCGGGGATACAGAAGCTCCGCCGGCTTAGCAACTTATCCAAACCTCGTTCTAAATTGGGAAAGACTCTAAACGGAAGAGAAGCTATACAAAGTGCTCCCTTCTCCAAGATGTAGAAGACTCAGAAAGAGGGAGGGATTCGCGACAATTTATATACAATTCAATAAATATTAAAGCGGTAAAACATTTAGCACATAAGGTATGGAACATGTAGCAAAATCAGATAAAGCCAACTATAACAATTTATCTAAGCTCGAATTCTGAATTCTGAACCCTGAACCAAAAGTTTTGGGTTCTTGTCCCCAGCAGAGTCGTCAGAGCTGTCACACCTCCTTTTTACTACACCCGCAAGGGCATAAAGGAGTTTTTCCACTTAAAGGACAATCGGAACGGAATTTGGATATTAAAATTTCAGAGTCGCCACTTGGGAGATTAATGGTGTCCCAAGTCACCAGTTGAATACCGAACCGAGGAAAAATATGACTCTGTTAACAGTCTGCGAACCAGAAATCTGAGTAAATAATTCTGTTAACCCGGGAGAAGGTATTAGGCATTCCCGGGTTCTGTGGTTCTAGCACGGTCGCTCAACTGATGCATTTAGATTATTTATCTGATTTTATTACATGAAGAGCCTATGTACTAATTTTTACTTTTAACCGCTTATTACTTAAATTTTTTAAAGAAAGTTGAACGTCGTTTAAAATGTGTCTTTGAGTCGCGTCACATGAAATGCACCCGCAACCCTAGATACGCTTTATTCAATGTTTTGGGATTTGATTT
>MU760243.1:271926-292412 GCA_026770625.1 Nicotiana glauca
CTAACGTGCTGTTATCTTTTGGGAGGGCCGTAAAATTTGCTAAACGGCCCATCCCAGATGCTAAGTACTTTAGTAACCATTTATTGAGGGCCCCGCAATTTTGTATTTTTAATGGGTGAGGCTCGTCTCATTTTATTTTAAAAGGGCAAGCCTAAAAGCAACATGATTTTCTATTTTTGTTTTGTCTCTAAAGATAAAAAGATCCTAATTAATTAATATTGGAATTCGATTTTCAAATTCAAGTCCGGATCCAAATAAAAGGGAGCCCCTTTTAGCTTGAATTCGCTACCTAACTTAAAACCCACAATGAGCCATTTAAAACCTAACATATCAATTGCCATTTCAGTTTTTGGGCCCAAAGAGCCCAAACCACATAATATGTACACATTGGATAAAGGCACCAATAGCCATAGACATTGGGCTTGGGGATAGCCCAAATCAGCTAAACAAGCCAAACTACCAATTGCTTAAACATTTGCGTACCTAATATTATTCCAACCTCTCTGATTGTGTTTTCAACAAAAAGCACTAAAATTCAACAGCACACATTTGTTCAAATTAATAACCTCATTCCCGTCCAATGGCCAAACTGCCAATTCGTTTAAGTTGTGAGCTAATAGTGCTTAACCGTTCAGACGAATTGCTGATATTATTTACTAAAATACACTATTAAACCTATGTTGAAATAAGGAATTCAATGAAGTGGATGAATTGATGGTGGTAACTAATTTGTTGGTATTAACTAACGCCGTATGGAAAATTGCTCGAAATACATGTTTTAACTCTAAATCAAACTGGCTATGGCCCTCACACAGTGGTAACACCAAACTGTTTCTGACTGTTCTCTTAAACAGAAATAAACACTAAACTACATATGTGAAAACTATATGAAGACTATGGCTAAATAATCATAGGTTTAAACAGGGCTGAGGTCTTAAATTCTACATTATAATATCTGCACAAATTGAATCGAACTAAGCTGCTAGACACAGGGAACACATCCAGTTCGTTTAACAGTTTTCAGATTAAAACAAAACAGTCTGATAATTCAATGCAGTCCCAATTACACATGATATCTTAACTTTGAATATTAAAAGCTACAATAACTCTTAACAAAATCAAATAAGCAGATAGCAACTCCTTATCATTGATTTCTCACATCATTCATACGTTTGATCCCAAAGTTCCTCATTCAACTGGAGACAAAGAGTGTGTACTTGGTATTTGAGATTAAAAAGGAGCAGAAGGAGGATCAGCAACAATAGCAAGTGATTACAGGCAGCTCAACAATAGCGCCGAATTCAGAAATGTTTCAAAATTAAACAGGAACAATCAACCAGACCAGCACACAATTGAATAAGCTCAAACATACTTCATGAACCTAGAATGAATCCTAGTAAATGCGAGAACACTAGTCAGACCAGAAAATCAAACACACTAGCTTGACTAATACCCAATCCACTTGAAAAATGCACCAGGCTATTTCAAAACACCCAAACTCAACTAAACTAGAAAATGTGAAGTATCTAACTAGAAATCAAAATTGAATCTGCAATTATGCAATGTAACAGTAGAATTTTTTGGTTTTTGAGTTTTTGTTCCTTTTTTTGGCTTTTTAAATTTTAAATTTTCTACTTCAGATCTGGAAAAAATGAAGAGAGGAAGTTTTTGAGGAAATTATATGGCTGAATTTCCTGGGAATTTTAGGGCAGTTTCTAAAAAACCCCTGAATAAGGCAGGGTGATGCCTTTTATAGGCAAGGGGAAGGGCAAAATCTTCTAGAGGTTTTACTCAACCTTCCCCCCTTTTTTATTTTAGAAATTGGTGACTAATCGCTAAATTTTTGGCTTGCTACCCAAGTTACTGCATTAGAAATGCAGAAACTTATACTAAGGCCCCCTTCTAGAAGGCCCTAGGGTATTCTTTTACCTATACAATACCCATAATACCCTTATTTTTGTTTTGAAATTACTGTTCTTAATAAACTAAGCCATTTCCCATGCCCAAACTACCCTTATTTACCCCCTAAAATTACTAACCAATCAAACCCTTTTTGCCTTAGTTAAACTTCAACTATGGTTAACTAAAATGATCTAACCTATTCAGCTATAACCAAAGTAATTCCTAGAACTCTAATATTGAATCCAACTTATATTAATTGAAACTGAAGTGAGTCAACACTAAACTAATTACACTAAGCAATCAAAGAACAAAAAACTATCACTTGAGTTAACTATTCAATTGCAATAAACAATTATGAATCGATTAACTAACACAGAATCAGAATGGATTAAAATGACGACTAAGAACTGTATTGCCAAAAGAACCTTAGAGAATTAACAAAACTCAATTAAACCCTGAACATGGCATTCAAAATAAAGCAGAACTGAACTAATTAACACCCCAAATGCATTCAATTAGCAAGTTTAAACAAAACTAAACTAGAAGTTAAACTTATGACCATAGTAGAATGAAATCAAAACTAGAGGAAACTTTATTAATTTCGGACTAAATCTTACTAATCAACTAAGATAATATCAAAAGGAAAAGGAAGAGGGAAACAGACAGAGGAGCTCACTGATGAAAATTCCCAAACCGGTCAATTCCCGGACATGAATTTAGTCCACTTCCAGTGATACTTGAGCATCATTTCCGCTGAATTCTTCACGAAGAGACGAGGGGGTTGCATAATGTCCATTTAGCAAAGTTTGGGAGATTAGGAGTTGTGTCCGAAAATTCGATTTAAGATTCGAGATGCTCCGGGCAGATTCGAAGAAAAATAGTCATTGATTTGGATAAGGGAAGGGGAGAGTGACCTAGGGTGTTAATTGGGCGAGTCTGGACGAAGTTGTCGTGGCCGAAAAAAATTTTGATATTCGAAGCATTTTGCCAGAAATTGAAGGAAATGGTTGATGGATTCAGGTAGAGGAAGAGGAGAGGAGTATAGGGTGTTAATTTGGTGGCATTTGGAGGTGGGCCGCCACCATGGGCGATTTCCAGCGGCTGCTGACGGTGGTGTTACACAGAGGTTGGGTACAAGGAAGATGAAGAGTGTTTTAGGGTTTTTCAACATTTTCAGACACTTAAATCTAACTCCCAATCTTGAACGATGGTCGTTGAATCAAAAGCATTTGATGGCAAGTATTGTATGACGCCCAAAACGGCGTCGTTTGGGCGTCTCCTTGAATCAGACCGGGTAAGGGATAATTGGGCCTGGGCGTGGGTGTGAAATATTTGGGCCAAATTAATTAAAAAATGGTCCAAGTCCAAGCTTCTAATAGGAAGCCCTTTTCTATTTCTTTTTTTTCTCTTTTATTTCTTTTACCTATTTTTGTATTTTATTTTATATTTTTATATTTCATTTTTTCTGATTTTATAAAAAAAAAATCAAACTAATTAACTCCTAAAATTGTTTAAGACTATTTCTTGACAAGTTCACAATTAAAACAATTAAAAATGCAAAAGCGAACCATTTTTCTTATTTTCTTTATATTTTGTTCTAAAAATAATTAAACTATCAATTAATCCTAAAATATGAAATTAGATCCTAAATGCAAATACATATTTTTGTATTTTTCATATGAATTAAAATGCACAAATAAAATACAATCAATTATCAGAAAAAGACACCAAAATTCACAAAAATTGTAAAACTAAAGAAAAAATCATTTTGTTTGAATTTTGGGAATAATTCATATTAGGACAAAAATCACGTGCTCACAGTATCTATATGTTGGTGTCGAGCATGACCGTGAGTCCTAAATTGCTAAATTATTGTATTCTTAATTGATTCTATGAGAACTTGGTTGAAGGACTTTGATGCTGAACAAATATTTAGTTATGACTGAGTATTGGTGTTAATTGTGTTAAGTAGAAATTGAATAAGGCATGTTATAGCTGGATCTCCCTTGCCGGGATAATTGATTTGATATTTTTATTCCCTTGCGGGAAAAAACAATATATTATCTTGTTCTCTTGCTGGGATAGTTGATTTGATATTCTTGTTCCCTTGCCGAGATAGTTGATTTGATATTCTTGTTCCCTTGACTAGATTCTCTTTGTGATACTGTGTTGGATTAAAATGGGAATGGGTGGTACGCCTATCATAAATGATATATTGAAATGGGAGCAAGTGGTATGACTACCACAAATGATATTAAAATGGGAGCGAGAGGTACGCCTACCACAAATGATATTAAAATGGGAGTGAGTGGTACGCCTACCACAAATGATATTAAAATGGGAGCGAGTGGTACGCCTACCACAAATGATATATTAAAATTGGAGTGAGTGGTACGCCTACCACAAATGATATTAAAATGGGAGCGAGTGGTACGCCTACCACAAATGATATATTGAAATGGGAGTGAGTGGTACACCTACCACAAATGATATATTGAAATGGGAGCGAGTGGTACGCCTACCACAAATGATATTAAAAATGGGAGCGAGTGGTACGCCTACCACAAGTGATATTGAAATGGGAGCGAGTGGTACGCCTACCGCAAGATATACGAAATAGGATCGGGTTGCACGCCTGCAACATGATGAGTTGAATATGGAAGTTGTCTTATTTCCTTATTACATGTTAGAAGCTTAACTATAGACATTTATCCTATTATCCCTGGTATCTTGTTTCTATCTGTTGCCCCTAAAGCATGTTCCCTTCCCTAGTTTTACTTGTTTATTCCATGTTGTTTCTTTTGCCATATATTATATAACTGCACAGGTTTATCTGGACTCTGGTCCTAGCCTCGTCACTACCTCGCCGGGGTTAGGCCAGACAATTACCAGCACATGGGGTCGGTTGTGCTGATGCTACACTCTGTGCTCTTTTGCACAGATCCAGGCGCTGGAGCAGCAGTATTAGATCGGGAGCCTGCCCTCAGCCCAGAGACACCGAGGTAGCCTTGCAGACGTCCGCAGGCCCAGAGTCTCATCTATCTTTTATTTCCTCATGTTATCTCATGTATTTCGAGACAAACAGTTTACATTTCCTTTCAAACATTTGTATTTAGTACTCTTAGCGGTATGTGAGTGATGTGACACCAGTTCTTGGGTAGAGATAAATGGTGAATTTTGCATTATTGTTCAGTTTATTTAACTTAAGTCTTCCGCATTAATTTTCATGTTTCCACAGTTGTTTAATTATTGAACACTTGCTTAAAATGAAGGAGAATAATATTTGGATGTGGCTTGCGTCGCTTTTACGAATAGGCGCCATCATGACTCCCAAGTGTGGGAAATTCGGGTCCTGACAAGTTGGTATCAGAGCTCTAGGTTGCATAGGACTAACAACTCACAGACAAACTTGGTAGAGTCTGAGGGATCGATACGGAGACGTCTGTATTTATCCCCAGAGGCTACAGAGTTAGGAAAAACTTCATATTTGTTCTTTCTTGTCTTGCGATTCTGTTTCTAAAATACCGATTGAATTTCTACTCTATTCTTTCGCAGATGGTGAGAACACGACTCATCTACCACTCAGCAGTCTGAGCCCCGAGCGGTAGCCCTAGAGGCGGAGCCTCAGGTTGAGTTTGAGGAGGAGGTTCCAGCCCCAGCAATTTCGGTCGGCCCAGCTCAGGTCCCAGGAGGGTTCATTTCCACCCTAGTTCTTCAGGACGCTCTAGTCCGATTGGTAGGCTTCGAGGAGAGTGTCATTCGAGCGAGTTTGCTTCCAGTAGCACCAGCCACTCCTCAGGCTGGAGGAGGGGTTCAAACTTCTGTCATACGTACTCCGGAGCAGTAGCTTCCCAGGTTCAGGTTCCAGTGGTTCAACCAGTCGTGGCAAGTCAGCCAGGTATAGTGGCTCGGGCCGGGAGTGAGATCACTTTTCGGGAGGCAGCCAATGTGGGCCGTAGAGTTGATATGGTTCTTCTAAAGGGAGGTGGTCATGGGTCGGATAAGAGGCACCGTCATGAAAGCAGATTCAGTAGTACCACGTTAAGAGGTAGAGGTTCTTATGGTAGAGGCCATCCTCCTAGGCCCTTTCAGTCAGCTCTACAGGTCACTCATGGTACTTCAAGTGGCCATTCAGGTCGGCAAGGTTAGTCTCAGTTTCCTCAGCTACAATATTCGCGTGGATGCTATGAGTGTGGTGAGCATGGTCACCTCAGGAGGGCTTGACCGAGGTTGAGGGGTGCTCAGCCGCAGCAGTCGAGGTCAAACCACGCTTGTGGTGACCCAAGGCACATTATTAGATTTTGCCCTCGAGCTTCGAGTAGCTTTCAGCATCAGAGTTCTCATACTAGGATTCAGGCACCAGAGGTTCCATAGCCTGCCCAGCCAGCTAGAGGCAGTGGCAGGGGTGTTAGAGGTGGAGGTATCATAGAGGTGGAGCTCAGGCCGCTAGATGTGGAGGCTAGCCAGCAGCCAAGCCAGAGGCTGAGTCTTCAGATGCATATGTTACAGGTACTATTCTGTTTTATGATAGAAATGCTTCAGTGCTATTTTACCCTGGGTCTACGTATTCGTATGTGTCATCTTATTTGTACAGTACCTGGTCATGCCTAGTGATGCATTGAGTATTCATGTTTATGTGTCTATACCGGTGGGTGATTCTATCACTGTCGATAGGGTTCATCGTTCCTGTGTTATAGTGATTGGGGGTCTTGAGACCTGTGTTGATTTGTTACTTTTAGACATGGTCGACTTCGATGTCATACTAGGGATGGATTGGTTGTCCCCGTATCATGCTATCTGGGATCGCCATGCCAAGACCGTGACCTTAGCCTTACCAGATTTGCCCCGTTTAGAGTGGAGAGGGACCCCTAGTCATTCCACTCGTAGTGTTATCTTATATGTGAAGGCTCAACGCATGATCAAGAAGGGGTGTATAGCTTATCTGGTGTATGTTCGCGATTCCAGTGCAGAGGTCCCTTCTATTGATTCGGTACCTATTGTTCGGGAGTTCCCTGAGGTTTTTCCCTCAAACCTGCTGGGTATGCCACCCAATAGGGATATTGACTTTTGTATTGATCTGGCTCCAAGCACCCAGCCCATTTCTACCCCGCCATATCGCATGGCCCCGCCAGAGTTGAAAGATTTAAAGGATCTGTTGCAGGATTTGCTTGAGAAGGGTTTCACTAGACCCAGCATTTCTCTTTGGGATGCACCGATGTTGTTTGTGAAGAAAAAGGATGGTTCGATGAGGATGTGCATTGATTACCAGCAATTGAGCAAGTTCCAATAAAGAATAAGTATCCGCTGCACAAAATTGATGATATTTTGGTATACTCCCGTAGCCAGGAGGAGCATGAGCAGCACTTTAGAGTGGTTCTTCAGACTTTGAGGGATAGTCAGTTATATGCCAAGTTCTCCAAGTGTGAGTTCTGGATGAGTTCAGTAGTATGTCTGGGTCACATTGTATCAGTAGAGGGTATTCAGGTGGACCCGAAGAAGATTAAGGCAGTCAAGAACTGGCCTAGGCCAGCATCAGCTACAGAGATTCTAAGTTTCTTGGGATTGGCAGGCTACTACCGTCGGTTTGTGGAGGGGTTTTTATCTATTGCAGCCCTGATGACCAGGTTGACCCAGAAGGGTTCCCAATTCAGATGGTCGGACGAGTATGAGGTGAGCTTTCAGAAGCTCAAGACAGCTCTGACTATCGTACCGCTGTTGGTTTTGCCCATAGGATCAAGGCCTTATATAGTCTATTGTGATGCTTCCCGTATTGGACTTGGTGTTGTATTGATGCAGGGTAGCAAGGTTATTGCCTATGCTTCGAGGCAGTTGAAGATTCATGAGAAGAACTATTCAGTGCGTGATTTAGAGTTGGCAGCTATTGTTCCCGTCTTGAAGATTTGGAGGCACTATTTGTATGGCGTGGCATATGAGGTGTTAGCTGACCACAAGAGTCTTTAGTACTTGTTCAAGCAGAAGGAGTTGAATTTGAGGCAGAGGGGGTAGTTGGAGTTGTTGAAAGATTATGATTTCACCATTTTATATCATCCGGGGAAGGCCAACGTGGTGGCCGATGCTTTAAGTAGGAAGACATCCAGTATGGGCAGTCTTGCTTATATTATAGTCAATCAGAGGCCGCTTGCTTTGGATGTTCAGGCCTTAGCCAATCAGCTCGTGAGACTGGATGTTTCTGAGCACAATTGTATGTTGGCTTGCATGATCACTCGTTCTTCATTATTAGAGTGTATCCGTGATCAGCAATTTGATGATCCCCATTTATGTGTCCTCAAAGACACATTGCAGCGTGGAGGTGCGCAGCAGGTTATCTTAGATGCGGATGGAGTCTTGAGATTGCAAGGGCGAGTTTGCATGCCCAATGTGGATGGACTTTGAAAGTTGATTTTAGAGGAGGCCCATAGTTCCAGGTACTTTATCCATCCAGGCACCGCGAAGATTTATCAAGATTTGCGGCAGCATTATTGGTGGCGTAGAATGAAGAAGGATATTATAGCATATGTGGCTCGTTGTTTGAACTGATAGCAGGTTAAATACGAGCATCAAAGGCCTGGTGGTTTATTTCAGAGGATTGAGCTCCCCGAATGGAAGTGGGAGAGGATCACTATGGACTTCGTTACTAGACTTTCGTTGACTCGGAAGAAGTTCGATGCAGTTTGGGTCATTATGGATAGGCTGACCAAGTCAACGTATTTCATTCTTGTGGTAGTCTCTTATTCGTCCGAGAGATTAGCTGAGATCTATATCCGAGAGATTATTCACCTTCATGGTGTGCCGGTATCTATCATTTCGAACTGAGGTATATAGTTTACCTCGCACTTCTGGAGAGCAGTTCATCGAGAGTTGGGCACACGGGTTGAGTTGAGCACAGAATTTCATCCCCAGACGGACGGTCAGTCCGAGCGGACTATTCAGATTTTGGAGGATATGCTCCGAGCTTGTGTTATTGACTTTGGAGGTTCGTGGGATCAGTTCTTGCCTTTAGCGAAGTTTGCCTACAACAACAGCTACCATTCGAGCATCCAGATGGCTCCTTATGAGGCTTTATATGGTAGGCAGTGTCGGTCTCCGGTTGGATGGTTTGAGCCGGGAGAGGCTCGGTTGTAAGGTACGGATTTGGTTCAGGAGGCCTTGGACAAGGTCAAGATCATTTAGGATAGGCTTCGTACAACTCAGTTCAGGCAAAAGAGTTATGCATATCGCAAGGTTCGAGATGTGGCTTTCATGGTTGGTAAGCGAGTATTTCTCCGAGTGTCGCCTATGAAGGGCATGATGAGATTTGGGAAGAAGGGAAAGCTTAGCCCTAGGTTCATTGGTCCGTTTGAGATTCTTAATCAAGTGGTAGAGGTGGCTTATAGACTTGCATTGTCATGTAGCTTATCAACCGTGCATCCAGTTTTTCATGTATCCATGCTTCCGAGGTATCACGGCGTTCCAGCCCACGTGTTAGATTTTAGCACTGTCCAGTTGGACAAGGGCTTGTCTTATGAGGAGGAGCTGGTAGCTATTCTAGACCGGCAGGTTTGTCAGTTGAGGTCCAAGAGTTTTCCCTTCTGTTCATGTTCAGTGGAGAGGTCAGCCTCCTGAGGCATCGACTTGGGAATCCGAGTTCGATATGCGAAGCCGTTATCCCTACCTTTTCCCTGACTCAGTTACTCCTTTCTTTTGTCCGTTCGAGGACGAACGGTTGTTTTAGAGGTGGAGCATGCGACGACCCAAAAGGTCATCACCTATTTTCTTATCTGTTCCATGCTTCCGAGGTCTTGAAAATCTCATTTTTAGCTGCCTCGATTTACGTGCACAGTCCGAGCGCGTAGCCGGAATGCTTAAATGTGAAATTTTGTAAAAAATGCTAAAATTTGGTATTAAAATGAATAAGTTTGACTTTGGTCAACATTTTGGATAAACGGACCCGGACCTGTGATTTGACGGTCCTGAAGGATTCGTAGAAAAATATGGGACTCGGGCATATGCATGGAATCGAATTCTTAGGTCCTAGCCCGAGAAATGAATTTTTAAAAGAAATTATTTTTCCAAAATTGTTAAGGAAAAATGGAAACAAAAATTGATTAGAACGTGTTGGTATTGGGCCCGTATTTTGGTTCCAGTGCTCGGTACAGATCTTATATGTTTTTTAAGATAATTCTGTGAAGTTTTGTTGAAATCGGATATCGTTTGACGTGTTTTAGACTCAAAACTCTAAATTTGAAAGTTTATGAAGTTTGAAGAAAAACTAGTGATATTGAGGTTTTATTCCTCATTCTTGATGTTATTTTGGCGACACGGTTAAGTTCGTAGGATATTGTTGAGTTAGCATGTGTGTTTGGTTGGGAGCCCCGAGGGCTCGGGAGTGTTTTGGAGGTGTTCCGAGGTGGTTTTGAACTTAGGAAATGTGCAAGTTTTCTTCAGCTGTTGCAGAACTCAGTTTCTTCTTCGCGTTCGCGAAATACCGTACGCGTTCGCAAAGCTTCAGCTTCATCCTTCATCGCTTTTGCATTCATTGTTTCATATTCGCATAAAGTTATTGGACTTCGAGGGCCCAGCCCTCTTTTCTTCTTCGCATTCGCGATGGCTGTACCGCATTCGCGTAGGGCCCTAGCTATTCTTCATCGCATTTGCGTGTAGGTCCACGCGTTCGCGTAGGCCAATCCCCTGGACCCCCCAGTCTTTCTCTTCGCGTTCGTGTCCTTCTCATCGCGAATGTGATAGTCTGTCAAGCCAACCCTTCGCAAACGCGACCTTGATCCCACGAACGCGAAGGGCAAATTCGCCCAGTTATAATTTTAATTTCAAAACGGAATAGTGATAGGATTTTCATAAGCTTTCACAAAACCCTTCTCCTCCAAGGTCCTTAGGCACCCATTGAAGCTCTCTTCTACCAACACTTCTTGGATAAGTAAATTTCAACTTGTTTTCATCATTTTCCATCAAAATCTCTTGAATTCCTAGACCTAAAACATGTAATCTAGGGTAGAAATTGGGGGAAATGGGTAAAGTTAGGACTTTTTACTTTTTCTTAATTTAGACCTCATTTTTGGGTCGGATTTAAAAATAAATTATATATTCAGGCTCGTGGATGAATGGGAAATTTAATTTTGGTCTGAACCTCATGTTTTGGCCAAGCGGGCTCGAGGGCGATTTTGAAATTTTGGGAAGAAAGCTTGAAAATCTATAATTAGGCATTGGATTTGATTTGCTTAGCATATATTGATACTATGGAATCATTATTGTATAGATTTGATTGAGTTGAAGCTGAATTTGAGAGGGAAAGCGATCGTTGTGGATTGATTCGGCCGTGGCAGTTGAGGTAAGTGTTCAGTTTAACCTTAGTTAGAAGGATTAGGAGTCGAGTCATATTTGCTACTTGTTTTGGTGCTGTGTACGACGTATGGGAATGGTGACGAATATCTATACGTTGGTGTCGAGCATGACCGTGAGTACTAAATTGCTAAATTGTTGTATTCTTAATTGATTCTATAAGAACTTGGTTGAAGGCCTTTGATGCTGAACAAATATTTAGTTATGACTGAGTATTGGTGTTAATTGTGTTAAGTAGAAATTGAATAAGGCTGGTTATAGTTGGATCTCCCTTGTCGGGATAGTTGCTTTGATATTCTTGTTCCCTTGCCGGAAAAAATATTATATTATCTTATTCCCTTGCCGGAATAGTTGATTTGATATTCTTGTTCCCTTGCCGGGATAGTTGATTTGATATTCTTGTTCCCTTGCCGGAAAAATATTATATTATCTTGTTCCCTTGCCGGGATTCTCTTTGTGATACTGTGTTGGATTAAAATAGAAACGGGTGGGACGCCTACTATAAATGATATATTGAAATAGGAACGAGTGGTACGCCTACCACAAATGATATTAAAATGGGAGCGAGTGGTACGCCTATCAGAAATAATATTAAAATGGGAGCGAGTGGTGTGCCTACCACAAATGATATTAAAAATGGGAGCGAGTAGTACGCCTACCACAAGTGATATTAAAATAGGAGCGAGTGGTACGCCTACCACAAATAATATATTGAAATGGAAGCGAGTGGTACGCCTACCACAAATGATATTAAAATGGGAGCGAGTGGTATGCCTACCACAAATGATATATTGAAATGGGAGCGAGTGGTACGCCTACCACAAATGATATATTGAAATGGGAGCAAGTGGTACACCTACCACAAATGATATTAAAAATGGGAGCAAGTGGTACGCCTACCACGAGATATACGAAATGGGATCGGGTTGCACGCCTGCAACATGATGAGCTGAATATGGAAGTTGTCTTATTTCCTTATTACGTGTTAGAAGCTTACATTTATCATGTTATCCCTAATATCTTGTTTCTATCTGTTGCCCCTAAAGCATGTTCCCTTCCCCAGTTTTACTTGTTTATTCCCTATTGTTTTTTTCGCCATATATTATATAACTGCACAGGTTTATCTAGAGTCTTGTCCTAGCCTCGTTACTACCTCGCCGAGGTCAGGCCAGACACTTACTAGCACATGGGATCGGTTGTGCTGATGCTACATCTTGTGCTCTTTTGCACAGATCCAGGCGCTGGAGCAGCAGTATTAGATCGGGAGCCTGCCCTCAGCCCAGAGACACCGAGGTAGCCTTGCAGACGTTCGCAGGCCCGGAGTCTCATCTATCTTTTATTTTCGCCTGTTATATCATGTATTTCGAGATAAACAGTTTACATTTCCTTTCAAACGTGTGTACTTAGTACTCTTAGTGGTCTGTGAGTGATGTGACACCAGTTCTTGGGTATAGATAAATGGTGAATTTTGAGTTATTGTTCAATTTATTTAACTTAAGTCTTCCGCATTAATTTTTATGTTTCCGTAGTTGTTTAATTATTGAATACTTGTTGTTAATTTGGTGAAAATGGCTTAAAATGAAGGAGGATAATATTTGAATGTGTCTTGCCTAGCTTCTACGAGTAGGCGCCATCACGATTCTTGAGGATGAAAAATTCGGGTTGTGACAAGTTCCGCCACCAAAAACGTAACCAATGCATGGCTGGAGGCTACTGTACAGTTTTTATAAATATATTCTTGTTGAGAAAAGCTTTGTAAAATTTACGTTTTTATAGTACAGGCACAAGTTTTGTTATTTGTCTTGGGCATCACAATATGCTGGATATTTCCTTGTATTTTTTCTCTTGTTTTGTCGTTAACTCTAACAGGAATGCTGAACTATCCATGTTTTTATCATTGTAGGAAGCTCATAAATGTGTGTCGAAATTTTAATTTATTTCTTCCTACCTTTTCAAATTAATCTGAAAATGGATAAGTGTTAATTCCAAAAAAAAACGTTCGGTATCAGTTGGTGCCACTTTGTTAAATTCGCTATTTGTTTTTTTATATATCCTTAAGATCGATTACTTAAATCCTTTCTTAGTATAGTAATGAATAACAATGCAAAACAAACCACATGCCTCGAGTGTGTCTCACGTGATCAAGACAACCATAATTTCGGGCATTGATCTTTACTAAGATTGAACTCTAATTCATTTTATTAACTTTTGTCCAGATAAAGATACTTCCTACTTATTATACCAAAAAGAATTGTAAATAACTGTTTGTTAAGGGACAAAATCAAAGTTATATTTGTCGCACCTCTTTTTCCGAAGTATAGGAAATTTTTTCAATTAAAATGATATTGTTAGAAATAATTATTTATTGAATTAGAGTTGCCACTTGGGATAATTGTTATGGTGTCCCAAGTCTCTGGTTTATTTTAGAATCCTAGATCGAGGAAATTGACTCTATTTTTACGGTCCGCAAACATAGAAGACCGGATAAGGAATCTTGTTAATCCGAGAGAAGGTGTGAGGCACTCTCGAGTTTCGTGGTTTTAGCACGGTCGCTCAACTATTAATAATTGGCCTAAATATCTGATTTATTACATGTTTTAAGACTTGTGTGCATTTTTACTTTTTAACCATTTTTAATTAAATAATTAAATGCTTTTAATAATTATGAAATTTATTTGAACAAGTTGCGATGTCGCGCATTCATTTGTTTTTGTACATCTTGCGAATCACGTCACGTGAAATGCACCCGCGACCTACAACATATTAATTTTTATTATTATTTAAAGTTAAAGTCAAGTCGCGTGAAACGCACACTTAAATTAGAGTTTACGTATCATAACAATGCCACGATAACTATACCGATAATCAAGATGATTTGATTAATCATGACTCTGAAGCAAACTCCGAAGGTTAGGAGTCATTGTCCTAAATCAATAAAGATCGTTGCAAAGTCATATATTATGAAAATTTCTTTGGGAGTCCGTGCAAACCTTGAAACACTATCAATCCATTTCGTATCAAATATTAGGCACACTTTTACAACTACAGCCGGCGGTTTACAGTCATTTGTCTTGGAGCATCCCTAATCCCTATTGCCAGCACTATTTTTTTCACCAAATTTTATATTAAAATAATGTAACATTAAATTTACTCCAATCATTATACTATTTTTTACACCAAATCTTCTTTCTCTTCTATATTATATTATTATCTTCTATTTACTTTTTTTTTCCTTCAAACTAATACTATTTTTTTTTCTTTTTTCTATATTCATTATATATAATTCACATTCACCACTTATATAATTATTTATTACAAAATTATTTTAAAGGATAAATTAACTAAAAGTAAAATTATTGATAAAATATAATTAAATAAATATTACATCGTAGTCAAATTTAATTTTAGTGACGAACTTGAATTCCATTGACTATCTAAATCTTCGTGAATTTTTGCGACAAGAACAAAAACGAATAATCGATAAAAGAATTCAACAATTTCAACAACCACAACCACAAAAATCTTCTACCATGTTCTCTCAGTATTTTGGTAATTTTGGTGCACCTGAAAATGACATAGGCGATTACTAAACTTATGTTTTATGTTTTTAATGTAATTTTAATTTTAATGTATCCTCCTTTTACGTACTTTAATTATAATGTATTTTTATTTTATGTATTGTCAATTTTCTTTTTTAAATTTTAATTTTTACTTTTCAATTTTAGCAATATTAAATATCTTACATTTATATTTTTTATTTTTAAATAATAGTTATATTTCTTTTTATACAATTATAATAATAATAAAATTAACTTATAATTTTATATAAATATAATATATACAAAAATTAATATATCAAAAAATAGGATATAAAATTAAAATTATAAAGATTTTAATATAAAAATTAATTATATACCCAGTATATGATAAATTAAAATTACAAAAATAAAAAGATTGAATAAAATATTAATAAATTAAATATAGAGTGATGAACAGTGTTGCACCAAATTTGGTGTAACACTATTTCTGCTCTATAATAGTGCAAGAAATAGTGTTGAATTGGAGCAAAAAAATACTATTTCTTGCACCAAATTCTTCTTTATCGGTTAATTTAAGTGAAAAGGGCCAAAAATACCCTCCTACTTGTCACACCTCCTTTTTCCTACACCCCAGGAGGGTATAAGGGAGTTTTTTTCCAATTTAAAGTGACAATCGAAGCGGAATTATTTTTATAAAAAAGATTCAGAGTCACCACTTGGGATAATTCATGGTGTCCCAAGTCACCGGTTCAAATCCCGAATCGAGGAAAAGATTGACTCTGTTGTACAGTAAATCCGGGTAAGGAATTCTGTTAACCCGAGAGAAGTTGTTAGGCATTCCCGAGTTCTGTGGTTCTAGCACGGTCGCTCAACTGTTATTATTGGCCTATTATCTGGTTTTAAATATGTTTAATCCTATGTGCAATTTTAACTTCTTAACCGCTTTTATTTAATTAATTCAAGGAAGATTGCAACGTCATTTAAAATATGTTTCGAACCACGTCACATAAATGTACCCGCAGTCCGCAACATATTTTATCTAACGTTGAGATTTGAATTTGGGTCACATAAATACGCACCCGAGTTTAGGAAGTTAATTTAAATTACGCGCCTACAGAAACTACACGTTTTAAGTTTGCGAGGCCACAAAAAATTTGCTAATGGCACACCTCGATTATTTTAATAAAGGAGTTTCTACAATTAATTTTGAGGGTCATAACTATTTGTGTTATCTAATATGACACACCTCCTCTAATTAATGGACTTAATTTGCTAGAGCTAAATGGGATTGAAAGTTTTACTTGAACTAACTAACAGATTACACGAGGAAAGACTAATTATTTTAAGCAAAGGGACCAGCCCGACGCAAACGGACTAGAGGCCCAACTGATAAAGCGTAGTCTGCATAACCATTGCTGCAGGTTTAACCTGTGAATATATTGAGCTCCAGGTGAAGCCCAGATTGGTGACATAACCTAGCATTTCTTGAGGGTATGCATTAATTTCGATGGTTGTTAAGCATGGGCCAACGTTAGCCCAGCTCTTATGGTCCAAATAACTCACAATCAAGCCCAATGATACTAATACAGCTGATATAAAAACATAAGCATGAGGTCCGATTAACTGGTTTGAATTATGATTTAAACCTAGACACAAAGTAACTATACTAAAATTCTAACTGTATTTTCAGCATGCATTTGAATCAAATCTTGCCAAATGAAATATCCAACAACAACAGCACAAGCTTGGGGGCTCAGCAGATAAGCCCAAAAACTGGGAATCGAGACTCAATGTTGAGTCTCACCCAACACAGGACTTCAACAAATTTTCACCAAATATTTTTATCCTCAACTATCTTGACAACAAATCAAGTGGAGATCCATGCTTGCATTTAATTTCTAAATTAATCATATAAACAAATGTGGAAATTTTAAATTCACTTAGACCAATTAAAAAAAATAATTCCACCAAGTAAACAAAATTTTCCAAAAAAACTGTAAGTAGAAACCTAAACCAATTTTAACATGACAATTGCTGACTTCAAACCATAAGAGTACTAAATTAACATATACAATCAACCTTTCATAACAACATATCTAGCAGTCCATTTGTTCCATAGAGTTCAGTTATTATTACAAGCTGATATTCTGAACATAAACGCCGATTTTTGCTAGACAACACAGCCTTAAGATGACAACATGACATAGCAAGATAACACATACACAAACACTAAATTACTACAGAACAGGATGAATTTGATGATGTAAAATGGCAAAATCTAGCAATAGATACAGCAAGAAACAGAGTTTATATCCAGGTCCTAACTCAGATTCACAAATCTTCACACAAGTTCAGTCAGGCTTTAATTCCATCATAGTTTCAAAAGCATACATGGATATGAAATGAACAAAGGAAGTGAGGTCAGTGATCAGCAACAAAAGCAACAACACAGCCCAGATTTAGTAAATAAAACCAGAAAATCGAGTCAAAATCCAATGGAATAATGGTCTTCAACACAACTTGATCAAAAAACCTTCCAAAACTAATAGCAAACCAATTCAAATCCCTTTACTGAACACTATTGTTTGCAGAACTTAAACGAATCAAAAACTACTGAAGCAATGGAACAGTAGAGAATTCCTAGCTATTTTTGTATTTTTCTGGACTCTATCTCTTCAAAATCTCTGTATTTTTCAGTATTTTTCAGAATGTCTGTGTATGAACTCAGTACTCCCTTAAATAGGCAATGGGGAATATCCTTTTGATTCACAAAATGGCCTTTCAATATTTTAAAATTGATTCCACTCAGTTCTTATTGAATTATATTATCTAGTGGTGAAATTCTAAACCCTACCATTATAGAAGTTTCTCAATTAGGTGACCACTTGAATTAAACTTATACTAATCAGTTGATTATTATACACATTTAAACAAGAAATTAACCAAACTCAGACTAATCCTTAATTAAACTGACTAAGCAATCACACGAGATATGATTTCAAAGTTTTTAAAACAAACTGACATCCCAACTATATAAAACAAATCCACAAAATACATCTGAAGAACAAACATTGAACAGAAACAATTTATACCAGAGGACTAATCGAATTTCAATTGAAATTGACCAGAAAAAAAGAAGAAAAAGAGACGAGGAAGACGAACATCAGAATAATACCAATAAAATATAAACATAGAAACAAGACAGGAACTCACCGGTTAGTAGTAATTGAAGGAAACCTTCGAATCTTCAATTTTTAAATCAAATTTTGACTTTAACTGTGTGTTCTTATCAAGAACACATAGATAAAGTCAAAATTAGCTTAAATGTTCAACGAATCTTGACTCTGCAATTTTAGGTTTAAAACTTAGATTAATTATTCGACAAGTTCTGGTTTGATTCAAGGGTAACGGATTGTGGATTAGAGAAGAGGGGAGTAAGGTAGTTTCAGGGTATTAATTTGGAAGGTGTTGGAGGCGGCGCCGCCACCGGAAGGCTGTGATGAATGGTGGCGGTTGCTAGGGTTCATCCCTTTAAATCAAGATTCGAACAGTTATAGGGATGTTCGAGGGAATTATAGCAGGGATTTGGGAAGAGGAGGTTGTGACGGTTCTGGGATGCATTTTTTAGGCGGATTGGGGCCGGCGCCGCCACCGGAGAATGGTGGAAAGGGGTGGAGACTACTAGGGTTAATCGTCTTTGAAGAGAGTAGGGGGTTCTGAGGGGTAAGCGGTGTGGGGTTTAGGTATATTGAATTGGGGTTTTAATTTGGGCCGTTGGATGTTTGAAATCCAACGACTCCGATCAAAACTTTAAATAAACGGGGTCGTTTGGTTTTGGGTCGGGGTAGGTTAGATGGATACGGGGTGAACTTTGGACCGTTGGATATAGATGGACGAACGGCTGAGATTCGTTGACATTGAAACGACGTAGTTTCACTACCATACTACGTCGTTTCAGTAGCCTGGGTGAAGGGCTTCTTGGACCGGGTTTTGGGACGTATTTTTGGGCTAATTTGAACGAAATGTTTGGGCCTATTTTTTTGGCTTAAAGTGGATGGCCTAAAACCATGACTTTTCTTTTATTAATTCTTTTCCCATTTCTTTTCTTTCCTTTTTTTCAAAAACTAAAATCCTAAATTGAATTATAAAAAATCTAAATTAATTAAAAAATATTAATTAACTCTAAATAATAATCATCATTAATAATTACAAACCAAATTAAAAGAAAATCACGAAATTTTGACATTAAACACTAAAAATACAAAATACATTATTTTTGTGAATTCTTTTTTTTTCATTTTTGTAAAACAAAAATTTACTAAATTAACCAAAAAATGTAAAATCAAATCGTAAGTGCAGATGCTATATTTTTGTATTTTTAATTCATTAATAAAATTAAACATGCACACAAAATATGCCAACAATTAGGAAAATCGCACAATAATTCCTATAATAATACCTAATCAAAGAAAAAACCTAATTTTGGAAATTCTTTTGGAGTAATTCGCATGAGGAAAAAATCACGTGCTCACGGCTGCCCCTCTTTGCTCAGAAACACGAAGAGTTTTCGTGCAAAGATAAAGTGAGCGGATACGAGCGATTTTTGCCCGTTTGAATACTCCGTGGGTAGCATTTTTTGAAAGATTTGACCGAACCTCTGCTTTAAAGGTTTCCTACATATCCTTGGCTATAAAGGAATCAGGTCAATGTAGTTTGGGAAGTTTCGGTAGCTGGGACTACCATGAAGCTGTGATTTCACTATTGCTGTTGTTGATACTGCTTACTGACCTCCTTATTACACCATGACAAAAATGAAAAAGCTAGACTAAGCTATAATCTATGCTTTACAAAGATTTGTTTTCAAACTTGATCTTGCGACTGTTGTTGCCTTGTTGACTTGTATTTTTCCCCAGAAGTTCCTTTGTTGCTGACTTGAATAGTATTTTTGAGGTGTTCTCCCTTTGTTTTTCCGGTGGGTGCCTGATTGTTGAACCCTTAATCGTCTTCCCTTGAGTGCTATTGCCTTTCCTCTATTCTCCAAGTGGGCTCCTGATTGCTGAACTATCATTGCTTCTTCCCTTTGTTCTCCAGGTGGGCTCCTGATTACTTGAACTTGAATTGTATTCCCTTGTTCTCCAGGTGGGCTCCTGACTACTTGAACTTGAATTGTATTCTCTTGTTCTCCATGTGAGCTCCTGATTGCTTGAACTTGAGTTGTTGTTCCTTGTTCTCCAGGTAGACGCCTGATTGTTGATACTTCAATTGTCTTTCCTTGTTCTCCAGGTGGACACCTGATTGCTGATACTTCAATTGTCTTTCCTTGTTCTCCAGGTGGACGCCTGATTACTGAATCTTTAACTGCTTTTCCTTGTTCTCCAGGTGGATGCCTAATTTTTGAAACTTGGTCCATCTTCTTCTTGAAACTGCTTTTCTTTGACTTGTTCTCCCTTGTTCCTCCAGGTGGGTGCCTGATTGCTTGACTGCTTGACTTGAATTGTATTCCCTTGTTCTCCAGGTGGGCGCCTGACTGCCAGTATTTGAATTGCTTTTTATTTTCTGAAATTGGTATTGTCCTTCCCTGTTCTTCAGTGGGCATTGATCACGCCTAACTCTAATCCTAAAAAGGATAAGCGATCACTGCAAATATAATCTGGTCTAAAAGTCCGGAGTCGAATCCCACAGAGAACTAAGGCTTAGTTGTATCTGTTTAAT
>MU760248.1:369-25120 GCA_026770625.1 Nicotiana glauca
CTCGTGATGAACTTACTTCCCAACTAGGAGATACGAAAACATTCTTCACGCACCCATAACTCGGGCTACACATCGAATCACAATAGGAATCGAACACTTAACAGTTCACCTACTATCCTGCAGACTTCTTCGTCACTACCAAGTCATATAATTACATCTTTCAATACCAACATACTTATCACATGAATACCAAACCGCCATTCCGGCTAATAGTGACAATACCGAACATATAAGTTCAAAACACCAGCTCACAAAATCAGCACCTTGGTGCTCAAGCCATAAGCAAAGATCCGGCCTCAAGTCCTCCAGACTGGCCCAACATAAAATTCATGGAGATTACATCTCGCCCCCTCGATCGTGGAATCACAAGCCATCAAGGCAAATATACTACTGAGCGTTCACGTGCCCATACAGACGTGTGGAAGGAATTTCAAGAGTTATAACTCAAGCTGAATCAAGTACGCACGATAAGAATTCCAAGAAAGTGAAGTTTTCCTAAAGGTTCTGCAGCCTCTAGAGGATAAATACAGACGTCTCCGCACCGATCCGCGAGACTCTACTAACCGGCTCATGACTCATGAGGCCTAGTAACCTAGGCTCTGACACCAACTTGTCACGACCCCAATCCCGGTCGTGATGGCGCCCAACACAGTTGCTTGGCAAGCCCAACCAATTAACACTCACAACCCAATCACACATCCCATTACAAATTTACAGCATTAAATTAACAGTTTAACAAGTCTATTAACCAATAATTTATATAGAAATAGTCTGGAACACTGACATAACCAACATCTCCCAAAGACCTGGGGTCATGATCTAGAGCCTCTAAATGAAAATAGAGTAGTAAATCCACAATAGAACAGAAGTCTAGAACACGAAAAGATAAAAGGGATAAGGGGAGGAGTTTGGTCCTGCGGACGTCAGGCAGCTACGTCGACAACTCCTAATACTCTGGGAAGAAGCAAACAGCTCAACTAAGCTCCCGGAACACCTGAATCTGCACACATGGTGCAGGGAGTAAAGTGAGTACTTCCAACTCAGTGGTAATAGACATATATAATGGCAGACAGTAAGAAATCCCGAAATATAACAATGCAAAGCTATAATCAATAATTCTACACATTTAACGGTAGAACAACATCAGGTAATGACCGATAAAACAGTTAGACATCGATGCATGAATGCAATACAATGCACATGACCGCTGCGGCATACAGCCCGATCCATTTGGGTACCCGCGCTCACTGTGGGGGTTCAGACTCCGGAGGGGCTACTACTGCCCAAGCGCAATATCATCGTAGCATTCACTGCGGCGTGCAGCCCAATCCACACTCAGTCCAGATATATGCATGTAAGCCACACATGCATAGTCAAGTTTATCATTTTCAGTTCCAATTATTAGGAATTATAGATTAAGTGTTTAAAACTTGGGAAAATTTATTAATCATTTCAAGATAGTGTTTAACTCAGAACTGATATCATGAAACATGCTAAGCATCATGGAAACAATGATAATAATCCCTAAGGGATCCAAATAATCAGCACACAGCCCAAATATGATCATAGCAATCCAAGTAGGATGTTTACCAATCAATTTCTAGTCAATGCACATTATGAACATCACTCGGACGGACTAAGCCATAGTCCTCTAATCACAAACGACCCTGCACTCACCGTAGAGTACGTGTTCTCGCCTCAATATAGCGTCACAATGTGATATACCGGGGTTTCAAACCCTCAGGTCATCATCTACATCTATTACTCACCTCAAACCAGCCACAAGACAAGTCCGCTATGCCTTTACCTCTCGAATCCACCTTCTCGCACGTCGAATGTGGTCAAAACCACAATGAATACATTACAATAGGCTAAAGAAACATAACCCAATCAAAAGGATTCGAAAAACACCAAAAATCACGAAGTTGGCGAAACCCGAGCCCTGGGCCCACTTCTCAAAAAATAACGAAATTCACATCACCGGATTGCTCGTCTAGACACGAATCAATACATACCAAGAACTCCCAAATCCGAGCTCAAATGATCCATCAAATCCCAATTTAAATTCTCAAAATTCCAAGCCCTAATTCATACATTTTAGGCGTAATTCCATGAATTTCTAGGTAGATTTCTCAATAAAAACGAGTTTTAGGTTCAAGAATCTTACCTCCAATCCTTCCTCCTTGAATCCCTCTTCAAAATTGCCTCAAAGCTCTCAAAGCTCGCTTAAAAATGGAGGAGAATACATAACCCTCGCGGATGAAATGTTTCAATAAAATCCTTTATGACCAGCCTAGTTTCTGCTTCTGCGGTTCTCAAAACCACTTTTGCGGTATCGCTTCCGCGTCCAAATATCCGCTTCTGCAGTTTTCACTTAATTTCCCCACGACCGCTTATGCGACAAGAAACTCGCTTCTGTGGATCCCCAAGTCCGCTTCTGCGGCCGAAAGTCCGCTTATGCGGACCCGCTAATGCGGACCAAGTTCCGCTTATGCGGAACTTCACAACCCATACCAACATCACTCCTGCACTCCCTTACCCGCTTCTGCGGAACCGCTTCTGCGGTCCATTTCCGCAGAAGCGGAAATACCAGATGACAGAAATCACAGACTTGAAATAACTTCAAAAACTCTCATTTTTAACACTCGATCTTACCCCGAGGCCCCCGGTACCTCAACCAAAAGCACATACATGATCTAATACACTATCCAAACTTGCTCGAATCATCAAAACACTATCGTTAACATCAAAATCCTCAATTTTCATCAAATCAAAGTCTAAGTTTCTTAAAAACTTCCGAATTGCACATTCGATCAAAAACCCGACCTAACGATATCCGAGTGACCTGAAAATTTACACACATATCCAAAATCACCTAACCAAACTACAGCAACTCTCGGAATTCCATTCCGACCCTCGGATCAAATTCTCACCCATCAATCGGAATTCGCCAAAATACTAACTTTGCCAATTCAAGCCTAATTCTGCTCTGGACCTCCAAATTCAATTCCGATCGCACTCCCAAGTCACAATTCACCTCCCGAAGCTAACCGAACTATCGAAATTCACATCCGAGCCTCTAACTCATAAGTCAACATCCAGCTGACTTTTCTGACTTAAGCCTTCTTAAAAGAGACTAAGTGTCTCATTTCTTATCAAACCCATTGCAAATCAACCTGATTACACAAGATACGGATAATGAAGCATAAAGAAGCTAAAAAAGATAGGGAAAACGGGACGGTAATACCTGAGATGACGGGTCCGTTCGTCACATTAATTGTTCTACTTTTCTGTTTTATCTGGAAAAAAAAGTTTTAACTTGTTTAATGAAGGTTGTTTCTTGGTTCTTACTTTTAAAAAGATCATTTAAGTATGTACTCTATAAAGAATGGATTTTTGCTCTGGTAAAAGGGGTTTTCAAATTGTTATTATACCCAAAAGCATATATCGGTACAGTAAAAATTGTTTGTGATTCTGTTGGTTCTTGAATAGACCACTGAAGGGCCTTCTTTTGGGTTCTTGAATGTATTATGGTCAAATTCGATTACATCTTGTACAGATTGAATTGGTACACTTCTAATAAATAATAAAACTCATATGATCATTAAAATTGCAAAAGAGTGTGGGATAGATTTCCAAAGAAAATCTTTATTTTATTTTGCTACAAAATAGCTGCGTCCGAAGGTAAAACTTTGGGTATCGCGGCATCGAAAGGTAAGCACCACAATATGATAAGATTCTTCTTGAATGGATGTGTGTCTCTTTGTTTGTGCCGACCGAGTACTTTACCGAGGCCTACAAGCTGTTTGTTTTTCTGCCTCTGTCAATATCAATGTCGTGACCAAACTGCAGAATTTACATAATCATCGTGAACTAACAAAAAAATATCATCTTTAATATTAGTCATCATTAAATAAATTGAGAAAACTTGGCACGATCAAACTAGCTTCTGCCTTTTGCTTCTTTAGGTGTGTATAATATTTTCTAAGAACTTTATTGATGTATCCAAAAAAATTGTTCACATGATATTTGTTTCAACATTAGCAAGAACCTCTTCGCCAAGTGATAAAGTTAAAATTTAAACCAGAAGCAAAGAATGGAAATACCAATCAGATACCAGCATACATAGAAACTTTCATCAGACATACCAATGAAGGACCATATGAGTATATTCATCTAAAATCCAAGTTGAAATGCATTTGTTAAATGGTTGGAAAATTCAAATGGTGAGAGAAGGTTTAGGTGGGTATGGGACGTGAGGTCCACAGGGGAGAACAAAGTAAAGCTACTGTGAGAAGTGTGCAATGACAGACTATGACATAAACAAAGGTCAATTTAGTCAAGCTACTCAAAAGTTTATATAACAACTGTTGATACCCAATTTTCCCCTAAGTATATTATATACCGAAAATACTTTCAAAATGACATATACATGCATATATAAGCATACCCAAGTGTTTTAGTATTATTCACAAATTTTTAAGAATTTTTAGAATCAATTTATTGTCTATTTTAACAGTACAAAATCCAATAATTATTTCTAAATTATCATTTTTGGTGAATAATTTATTTTATTCTCATATTTATATCAAAATATAATCAAGATGATTTTTGTATATTTTTACAAATTTTGTTTGGTTTTTTTAAAACTAATTGCATATAAATGCAATTATAGCCTATTCTTACGGTTAATAGTGTTTTATAATTGTGAAATTAGTTACAGCAATTTTTAATTAATATATATGCATTATAAATTGGTTCATCATCTTTAATTTTCTTTCAAAATCGTTTTCACTATTTTTATAAAATAAAAGGGAAAAACTGGCTATTTCAATTATAGCCCAATTCATTTCAATTTTAGCCTCATTTACATTTCAATTTTAGCCTAAAATTGACCCAACCTTAAGCCCAGATCAGACCCAAAATTCCATACCCAACTTCTTAATTAACCCGATCCAACTATTTTGACCTGCCCGGACTTCTTTTAATCCTGGCCGTTGATCTTTTTGATCAACGGCCACGATCACTCCTATCCTTTTAAAACTCACCTAACCCAACCCTAACCCCTCATTTCTCTCTAACAGCCGCCTCCGAAATCCCTCGTCTCTCTCAAATCCCCTCGACCTCTGAAACCCTACCTCCCTCTCCGACCTAAAAGCCACCGGAATCTGGACAACCTCTACTCACCTCCTCCTGCTCCTATACGTGTGCTCTCGGAAGATTCGAGGCTAGACCTCGAAGGTCCTCGTCCAGACCTTGGCCGATTCGAGTCTCTTTGGCGTTTCCGACCTTGCTCCAACGTGTCCAAGCATTAGGAGCCTATTTCTACCATCTCCGGCTCAAGACCAGACTTTCTTCCAAACCTTTTCATTTGTAGGGTTTCTCTGAAACCCCAAAGCTATTCGAGGTTTTTCTCTGGTTGTCTTCTTAGATATAAGCTATATCTGTGCTCTAATGGAGGTTTTAAAACATTTTCCTTTCAAAATTTATTTGTTTCCGATTTAGGGTTTCTGAAGAAATCTTAAGACATTTTCTGACTTTTCTTTTTCTTCTATTCTTTGTGTGAATCTGTCTATGCCATGTTCTTATGTCCTTTTCTCGCGTGTTTGATCTTGTGTCCTTGTATTTGCCGTATTATGCATGTTTTTCTATTTGTGCTCTGTTCTTTCTTCTACTGGTTTCTATAGCATGCTTTTACATGTCTATCTTATGAGTCCCTTTACTGTATTTTTACTGAGTTTTTAATCCCTTGTTTGCCTTTACTGGACTTTCGTTTTGAGTTCTAAGCATGTTTCATCTACTGTTTTTCTAAGCTTATATCGCCTTTTCTCTTCTGAACTTGTTTGAGTGGCATGTTTTGCATAAACGTGTTCCCTGTGCTTCAAAATTGGTTTCTACATTCCATTTGCTTTGAACCTGCTATGCTGTTTGTTTGTTTTCTCATAAGTCTTTGAAAAAGACTACTGAGCCTGTTCTAGTTGTTGTCTTCTCGTCTATACATCTGATTCAAGTCGGAAACCCTAGTATTTGGGGTTTTTTGGGCAGGCTTGACTTTGTGTTTGAGCTAAGGTTCTATTCAGGACCCTTGACTCTCTCAGACTCATTCCGAATCTACAAAATGAACTCGACCTCTTTGTTATGACTCTGAATTTTTTCTACACTAGTCTCTCTCTTGTTTTACATGTCTGTATGCTTTATATATGATAAACTTTTCTTTCAAAAGGCCTTTTGCCAACTTGGGATTGATTCCGAATTCCTTTTTATAAGGTTTGATTGACTGTTACTGATTTTCTCTAGATTAAACCCCTCTCCACCTTTCCTGGTTGGATTCATGCATACCAAACCTCAACTCCTGATTTTACTGGCTGTTGATTGATTGCCTTTCCTTATTTTTGCCCAAACCGTGTACTACTAGGCTCTTTCCTTAAATAATGCCTCTGTGTATTTACCCCTATTATATTACTCCGGAAAAGGGTTTTAGTTATTTTCTTTCCTTAATTACCTTATACCCGTTTGAAATCAAATCCCCTGACTGAAGGGAAATCATTGAGACTGATTTTTCAAAGTTATTTCTTACCTCTTCCTGCTTGTTTCCTGCACTATAAAAGGGGGCTACCCTTCTGCACTTGAGAGACTTCTTTTCTGCACTTGAGACCTCACAATTTAACAGAATCTCGAATTGCACTCTTATACACATAGCTCTGCTTTCTACTCTCTTCTTCTCTCTACTTCTACTCCTTACTTTCTGAAGTACCTTTGAGTTCTCTCTGAACTTTCAAGTGTTCTGATGAGAATTTGAGTTTTTCCTGCTATTTGCTTGCTCTGTTGTTATGCCTATTGTTACTTTGCAACTGGTACGTTTCTCTTAGTTTAAATAATGCTACGTCACCATGTGTTTACATTCTAATTCTGTTTGGTTTTCCTTCACTATGTTTCTGCAACTTTTCTACTACTTTTCTTATGTGAATACCCTTTCCCTTTCCCCTTTGTATGTGAATATGTTTCAAGGAAAAGCAACACTATAATATTGTTGTCTATGACTTTGAACTGGGTTCTTTGAACCCCTAACTCAATCAATTCCCACTTCCCTTTCCCTTTTTATGTGCTTGAGCTTTGGACTTGGGTCTGATAGTGTCCTAATCATTATCCAAACCTTGGTATGACCTTCAAAAGGTCTGCTCCTAACTTGTTCAACCGAACAAGTGGTCAGGGGTGTGCCAGCCTACCTTATGGCTAGGTACGACCACCACCTGTCATGGCTCCATAATCCCCTTTCACTTTGCACCTATTCCTAGCTATAAGGTCTGCCCCTCTCTTGCAAGCATGTTTTGGGACCCCTGAGCTACCTCTGAACATGGATGCCTGAGAGCTGGCTCTTCCACACTACACTATTCTAATTCTGATGATATCCTGGGTGTAAGCAATGCCTAGAATCCCTGAGGTTCCTCGGTACTTTGAAACACCTTGGATAAAGAAAAGGCTTTAGAAATATGGATCCCGGAGTTGGTTAAACACATGTTATTGGACATCAAGATTGAATTAGGCTGCTTGGATCCAGCAGTTAACTTTTTATGTATCTTTAATTTCCAGTTTGATTTATTGAGTTGTAATAATTTGTATAAAAGACTCGGGGGAATATAGTAAAAGGGTATGGGAGGGGTTTTTGCTTTCTTGCATCAATAAGGGTAGATATCATGCTTTAGGACTCTCTTTTTTCTAGAAATCCTGCCTATAGGTCAGTTTAACATCTTTGATTCAATCACTTAGAAATCCTGCCTATAGGGTTTAACATTTAATTATACTTCAAATCACATAGAAAGCATGCATATATGGGATTTAACGCTCATATTCTATAACTAACGCATGTAGAGATCCTGCCTATAGGAATTCTAAGCTTTTCTGAAAATTCATGCATAGATATCATATCTATAGGGAATGCATATTCATTAGGCAAATTGTAGGATTAATTAAGAACAGTCATCTCTTCATAAATTCTTTAACATATTCTGAAAAAAAATCAAATGTAGATATCATGCCTATAGGATTTCGCATCAAGTTCGTCTGATAATGATCTGTTAACTGGTCCTTAACGCCTTAATTCAGTAACGTTTTCAAAAGCCTTAATCTTTTTGATAAAACTCTCTCGAATCAGTGTACATTTGTCCTAAAAGTTGAGTTCTTCAAATCTGCATCTTTTCTGAAACGGTTTCTTTTCTAATATTCTGCCTAAGAGTTTTCCAACTAAATTCTAGTCTTCCTGAACTCGTCTTTTAAAACAGTTCTGCAGCTTATTCTTTCCTCAGATAGTTCTGTCTTTTCTCCGAAATTCTTTACAATTATTTCTATGTTTTATAACCGGACAGTCCGATGATTTTCTTTAAAACTCATTTCTAAGCTAAGTCTGCAGTCTGTTCTCTCTTTCAAAAACTCTTTTGCATTAGCCTATCTTCTGAAATCAGTACTTTTCTAAATAACTCACGTTGAATACCTTAATACCTGACAACTGTATCTGAGTTGCCTAATGCAAACTTTCTGCCTAAAACACATGTGTTGAACCAGTCCGTTCGCTGCTTATATTTAATCTAAGACTAAACCAGTATTTGTTAAGGCATGCTAAACTAAATGATTGTTTGATTTCTGGGGTTAATTTGAGCCTTGTATGATTGTTTGTTCTCCCCTTTTACTTACTACTTGTTTTGAATGTAGCAACTAGAATTTTATCCTTTAAAACTCCATAAAGGCCCCCATCCCTTTCTTCCCTTTTAGGATTAGAAGTCCTAACACCCCGGGACTGATAGTTTGGGATGGGTAATAGCATGCAGTAGGTAAACGATACCGTTCCGCGCTTTAATACCTAAACGGGTGGGAAGGGTATACATGGAGATGATGATTACACGATAACACTATGCGTACAATCAGGTACCAGTGTTGTGCGAATGATCCATGTAATGTATAAACCTAGGACCCCTCTCCCCCTTTATTAGTTGTTATTTTCAGATTCTTTCAAAAAGTTGTCCAAAATTTTTCGAACTTCCATCTCTTGTTTATTTCCTTAAGTTATTTGCATTATTTATTTGATCTCTCCCTCATTGCATATCTCTCCCTAATTTACAAAATTGTTATCCTCTAGTTCCAGCATCTTTAAATCCTTTTCGCACTCCTATTTGTAACAATTTTCCCATATTTGCAATGTTTGCTTGCTTGTTTGTTTTCATTTGCCTTCAAAGTCACAATTGTAGCATGGCCGGGAACTACACTAGTGGATCTTGAGGGGTGCCTAACACCTTCCCCTCGGGATAATTTCAAGCCCTTACCCAACTCTGGTTTTCATCTTTAACTCTTCTCAAAGTGTCCTAATGCACTATAATCATTAGGTGGCGACTCTCTAAAATCCAAAACCCAATTCCCAAAAGTGGGAATAGAGTTGTCTTCCTGAATGTCGTGAACCTGATTCCGCTTTAGAAAAAAAAAGGGGCGTCAATAGCATGGCGACTCTGCTGGGGATTTTTTTAGGCTTTTACCATTGCATGCTACACGTGACTTTATTGCTTTCTTTTATCGCTTTTGTTTAATGTCTTTATTTTGAAACGAACCTGTTTCTTTTGTTTCTTTTTCTTTAATTACTTTCATTTATTGCTTGTCCATCAATACTGTTGTAATTTCTGAGCAATCATTGTAAACTTTATTGTATGAACGTGAAAATACATGTCAATTTGTTTCATCCTTGTAAATTGCATCTTCAACATCATATTCCACTCGTGCCAAACAAATACTATAGCAACGCTTATAATGAGTGGTTGCGCACTTCCAATACTATCACCCCCCTTTAAATTTGGCAAATGTGTATTTGTGGTAAAACCAGTCGATCAACGGTGTAGTTGACGGTTCCGTGCCTTTCCCTTTTGAGTTGTCCACTCTAGGGTACCATTCTAGCACTTCAAAATAGCAACCTTACTCCATTAAATCGTACATGTATCATGATCAAAACTAGCCGAGTCAGTTATGTTGTCCACATAATAACTTATTAAGATAGCCTTGTCCAAAGTCCACCAGGTTTCCTTGAAACCCAAACGGATGCCTTCACGTTCTGTGCATTTATTTGGAGAACTTAAGTGCTTTGCTATGCTAATTATTGATTTAAATAGTCGAGTCTGGTGGGGGTAAGGTCCTAACACTCTGTTTTGCAGAAAATGAGGCACGAGATCCCCAGATTTGGCATGGTAAACAACATTCATCCGAGGCTGCTGAATTGGTGGAATGACCTCCACTCAAGTGATCAAACACTCGTCCGCAAGTACCTAGGGAATCTACCTTCTCTCCTAGAGATTCAGCCCAATAACAGAATCATAGAGGCCACAACGTTGTTCTGGGATAGCGACAAATCTGTGTTCCGCTTTGGTGACCTAGAAATGACTCCTTTACTTGAAGAAATAGGGGGTCTAGCTGGGATTCCTTGGAGACTCCGGGTTTGATCATGCCAGAAAATCGCAAAGGAAGGGGTTTTCTTAAGATGATAGGATTAAAGAAAAACCTAGACTTAACCTGTTTGAAAGACTCCTACATCCCGTTTGACTATCTATATGAGAGGTGCGGCTATAGCAAGTTATACCGCACCTATTCAGATGAATTTGCTATCACCTCATTGGGGCACGTCCATAGAAGGGCTTTTGTCTTAATGTTTTGCTTATTGGGGATGATCGTGTTCCCTATGAAGAAGGCTAGGATCCACACCAGACTAGCTATGGTAACCAAAACTCTGATGGAAGAGATTAGTGGGCAGACTTTCAGCATAGTGCCTATGATCGGATATACCGCGCCTTGAATAAGTGTCAACAACAAGGTAGTCATTTTGAGGGTTCCAATTTATTGCTTCAGCTTTGGCTCATGGAACACCTCCGGAAAGGATAATACCGACAAGAGATTCTACGCAGTGATTGGGATGATCATATCGCCTTCCACTAGCCAAGGAGTATGAATTATATGCCTAGAATGTTCGCACAGCCAGAGGACGCCAGAGGATGGGTGGAATTATTTGAAAATCTGAAAGAAGACCAGGTACAGTGGATGTTTGAGTGGTTCCCCATGGATGAGTTCATCGTTCGATCCCGAGATGCACTATTTCTCATACTGATTGGCTTGAGGGGAACTTATCCTTACGTTCCTCTCCGAGTCATGAGACAAGCTGGGAGAAAAAAAATCATACTGAGGGTTGATAAAACAGGTCACCCCAGGGATGATTTCCAAGACGATGATAGCCCTAACATGTGCCAAGCTCAGCATCTGTGGCATTGCAAAATCATTTTGGGGAAAGAATCCATTGATCCAGACAGGTACCACGCCGGTTATGTGCCTCATTATTTGGGTTGGTTAGAAGACAATGGCATGGGTCAGCCAAGATCCGTTCGGGGCCACAGAATTATTGACGAGCATGCTGAAGCACGGGTTAAGTATAATCAACTGCGTAAGAGAATTCGAGAGTGTGAAAGTGAGCATCGGGAAATACAAGAAGCCCATCAGAAATTGATCGAGGAATGGAAAGAAATGGCTGTCAGCACCAACAACCGGTTAGGTATTTGGAGTGGGTCTAGTAGAGCTGGAAGGAAAGTTCATCAAGAGGATCGAAGACTGCCAAAACACTGGAGGAAATGCAGGCGAACACCTGGACCGAGCCTACTTACTGCTAGGACTATGCGAGTTGGTAGAGCTATTTGAGGGAAACAAGGATACCAAATCTGGGGAAGGTACTTCTGGGACCAAGTAGTTAGGAGTCCTTTATTTTGCTTTAATGATGTAATAAGGCCAATGGACACTAGTGACATTTACTTTCTGTTATTTAGAGTCGTTTGAATTCGTCTTATTTTCATCAATAAAATGAGGCATTTAGCATTATAAGTTCTCCAAAATTATTTGTCGCTAGGCCCACCTCGAGCACAACGAGGCACCAAAATTAGGATACAATTTATATTCTCGCACAATGTGTTTAAATACTGCAACATTTTTCCTCAGAACCCACACTAACTTGTTACCTTTTTGTTTTTCTTTTATTTTTATTCCCCTCCCCAAAGGTTAGTTCGTGCATTCTGGCACCATCGGCATATTCTACAAGATCCAAAGGCCCTCCACCTCCTCCTCCTCCGAGTCCTGTCCGGAACAAGAACAAAGGAAAAATGGAAAACACAAGTGCTAGAAAGGAGATTGAAAGGGAGGAAACTTCTCAGGGTACCCCAATTGCTAAGGGTACTGCTGCTCATCTTGAACAAAAATTGCTAAAATTCCAAGAAGAGTTGGACCAAGTTCGGAACTTGGCAAGCCTATCATTCTCTCTTACTGCTCCTGATGTTAATACCCAGAATCCCGCACCCCCACAAAACACCCCTCAACCACAAATACAACCTACTCACGTCCAAACTGAGCCACTGAACACCACAAATGACCATCTCCACAACATTCCTATTTACGTGGATATTGTGCCCCACTACGCCCAACCCATCTCAAATGCGCCTGAGTCTCATCAGGAACTTATTGGCAAAACTCAAGAAATTAACTAGCCGGGTCCAGGGTGTCGAAGGTAGCAAAGGCATCGAGGGGCTTAACTATGAAAACATGTGCATTCAGCCAGATGTGGAACTTCCGGAGGGATACAAACCTCCCAAGTTCGAAATGTTTGATAGAACCGGAGATCCTAGAGTCCACCTGAGGACCTATTGCGACAAGTTAGTTGGGGTTGGAAGAGACGAGAAAATCCGTATAAAACTCTTCATAAGGAGCTTGAAGGGAGATGCGCTATCCTGGTATATCAGTCAGGACTCCAGAAATGGACGAGTTGGGTAGGCATGGCATTGGACTTTATGGATAGATTCCGTTTCAATACGAAAAATGCACCGGATGTGTTCTACATACAGAATTTGAAGAAGAAGCCCACCTAAACATTCCGCGAGTATGCTACTCGTTGGAGGTCAGAAGCTGCAAAGGTCAGGCCAGCCCTGGAAGAAGAGCAAATGAATAGGTTCTTCGTCCGGGCTCAGGATCCCCAATATTAAAAAGGTTGATGTTGATCGAGGGTCAAAAGTTCTCTGATATCATCAAACTCGTAGAAAGAATTTAAGAGGGCATCAAGAATGGTATGGTAACAAATCTTGAAGCATTGCAAGCCACCAATAAAGCTTTACAAACTGGTGGCGCATCCAAGAAGAAAGATGTAAGTGCCTTGATGATCGCACAGGGAGCCAAATCACCACCAAAATACCACACTTACCCATAACCTCCACTTACATATCAGCCTATCCCAAATTACCAAGCGCCCGCACCCTCCTATCCACCTCTCATTTACCAGTCCTCTCCATCTCTCACATATTAACCCACCTCACCCAGATACTCTCAACCAGCACCTGTTTACCAAGCTTATAACGCTCAACCTTCTCACTATCAATCACCACCCACCCGTCAAAATTTTCCAAGACCCAGACCAAATTTTGACCATAAACCTCCCAGGCAATACACAGCCATCGCAGAACCAATTGACCAGCTATATGAGAGACTCAAAGCTGCTCGTTACATCACTCCTATTCCAGCCAAAGCTCCAGAAAATCCCTCCCAGTGGGTCAACCCCAACAAGACCTGTGCGTATCACTCCGGCATAAAAGGACACACCATTGACGAGTGTCGTTCGTTGAAAGATAAGATTCAGACCCTGATCGATAATAAGGGCATTGTAGCAAAGGAGCCCGCTCCTAATGTTCGTAACAACCCCCTGTCTAACCACAAAGGTGGAGATATTCATATTATCGAGATCGAGGATGATTGGGACCCTAAAGGGTCAATAGGTTTGATTGTTGAAGGGGATGAACCAAAGAAGCTGGCAGTTACCCTTAACCTAATTGTTGTGCAGAATCAGCCCTCCACGGACGATGAAGTGAGTATGTTTATGCCTCTTAAATTTGAAGCACCTCCTTATGCAAAGGCGACCGGGCCAATCAAAGTTGAATTCAGAGTTCCAAAGGCACCTACACCCTTCGAAGTTGTTGTGTTACCACCAAGGGTGCCTATTCCGGTGGCAATGACTGACATGACACCATTCCACTCAAATGCCATACTATGGGATTACACTGCCGAAGCTAGGAGGAAAGGAAAGACAAAGATAGGAGAAACAATTGCCGCACAAGGAATGACTAGAACAGGGAGGGTCTACACCCCAGAGCACCTAGTTGAGTCCGGTAAGCAAGCTCAGGGGCGTCCCATCGAGACAGGACCCGACGATCTTTAGAGGAAAATACATGCTAAGGAGTACTCGGTCGCTGAACAGTTGAACAAAACACCGGCACAGATATCTATCCTGGCTCTTCTGCAAAGTTCAGACGCTCACAAGAATTCCTTAATGAAAATACTGAGCGAAACCTACGTGCCCAGCAATATAACCGGGGGCGAGATGGCAAACATGGTGGGGCAAGTGTTGGAGAGCCACAAAATAACCTTCCATGAAGACGAATTGCTGCCAGAAGACTTGGGCCACAACAAGGCACTGCACATCACCGTGCAGTGTGAAGACTATTTCATCACTAGGGTTCTGATCGGGGGGGGATCAAGCCTCAACATCTGTCCGCTTGTAACTCTCAGAACTTTGGGGAAAGGCCTACACGAGATCAGAGACGGGGCTATCAATGTCAAAGCCTTTGATGGATCCCAGAGATATACTATTGGAGAAATCAGCATGTGCTTGCAAATGGGACCAACATGGTTCGACGTAGACTTCCAAGTGATAGACGTCCCGGCATCCTACAACTTGTTGTTAGGATGCCCCTGGATCCATGCTGCTGGAGCCGTAGCATCGACCCTGCATCAAGCGGTAAAGTTTTAATGGAACCACCAAGAGGTGATCATTCATGGTGATGGTAGTAACCCTATATATAGTCGCCAGACCATCCCGATGATTGGAGGCAGAAGGAAAATAGGCGGAGAGACATACCACAATATCGAAAGGGTCAACGCTGTAGACAAATACAAGTGGAGGGACAACAAGATTAAAAGTATCCTGAATTGGTGTGGGTATGAGCCTGGAAAGAAGCTTGGTAAAAATCTTCAGGGGATCACTAAGCCCATCAAGCTGAAGAAGCGTGGCACTACCTCTGGCTTAGGGTATGATTATACTTGGAAAGAATTCTAGAACTGGTTGCCACCATGGCGCGGCCCCTACTATCCATGGGAGTTTCCGATACCTAGCTTGGAACAAACCTTCCAGCCAGCAGATACTATGTATGGGTCCGAAGAAGATGAAATGTTGGCAGCCATGAAGAATTTGTTCCTACAAGATGACGATATGGACTGTTGTGTTCTTTTTTGAGGAGGAGGGGGAGGAAGGCCCTTCCATACAAGCTATGAATAGAGGAGACTGCCTCAGCAATTGGTCAATTACGACCGTCAGGGCCCGGAAGGCTTCGGGGTAGCAAGGCTAAACAAAAGCAGCATGCATCGCATTTTTTAGTTTACTTTACTAAGTTGATTTTGTTTCCGCATTGTCTTTAATTTCGAAAAGAGCTCTGATGTTTCAAATATTTTTTGAATTTAATCAAAGCGTCTCAGTTTATCATATATATCTTGCATATTATTTTCTCTATCATTTACTCTATTTTATACAACAATACTATTACTTACGATGAACCAACGACTGTGACTTGCAACGAAACAACGCAACAAAAGACATAGATTCAGAAGAAGATGAAATACCTGAAGAGGTCGTCAGAGAGGTTGAGAATTTTGAGAATAGACCTAAGTCCAACCTGGAAGAAACTGAGGTCATTAATTTGGGAGATGCAGAGAATGTCAAAGAAACTCGCATCAGTGTTCACTTGTCGCCATCAGAAAAGGAGGAATATACGGAATTTTTGAAAGAATATGAGGACATATTTGCCTGGTCGTATGATGATATGACTGGCCTCAGCACGACCATTGTAGCTCATAAGTTGCCAACAAATCCATCTTGCCCGCCAGTAAAACATAAGCTCAGGAAATTCAAACCCGACATGAGTTTGAAAATCAAAGAAGAGGTTACTAAGCAAGTCAAGGCTAAGGTTCTCAAAGTGGTCGAGTATCCAACATGGTTAGCCAACATCGTGCCAGTACCAAAGAAGACGGGAAGGTTAGAATCTGTGTCGACTATCGGGATCTCAACCGAGCCAGTCCCAAGGATGACTTCCCCTTGCCAAACATACATATTCTTATCGACAACTGCGCCAAGAATGAGTTGCAATCTTTTGTTGATTGTTTCGCTGGGTATCATCAGATATGGATGGATGAGAAGGATGCAGAGAAAACGGCTTTCATCACGCCGTGGGGAATGTATTGCTATAAAATGATGCCATTTGGATTGAAGAATGCTAGCTCCACCTACATGAGAGCCATGACTACTATCTTTCACGACATGATACACAAGGAGATCGAGGTATATGTGGATGATATCATCATCAAATCCAAGAAAGCCACTGATCATATGGAAGATCTGAGAATGTTCTTCAACGGACTGAGAAGGTATAACCTGAAACTGAATGCCGCCAAGTGTGCATTCGGGGTTCCTGCCGGAAAACTACAGGGTTTCATCGTAAGTCATCGAGGAATAGAGTTGGACCCATCAAAGGTCAAAGCCATCCAAGAATTGCCACCGCCAAAGAACAAGAAGGACGTGATGAGTTTCCTAGGGAGACTCAACTATATCAACCGATTCATAGCCCAGTCCACAGTCATTTGTGAACCCATCTTTAAAATGCTAAAGAAGGACGTTGCTAATAGATGGACCAACGATTGTCAGAAAGCCTTTGACAGAATCAAGGAGTACTTGTCAACGCCACCATCCTTGGTTCCGCCTGAGCCAAGAAGGCCCTTATTGCTTTATCTTACAGTTTTGGATGGAGCATTCGGTTGTGTTTTGGGACAACATGATGAGACGGAAAGAAAGGAGCAGGCCATCTACTACCTCAGTAAGAAGTTTACCCCGTACGAGGCCCCGTACTCCTTATTAGAGCGCACCTGTTGTGCTCTGACTTGGGTAGCTCAGAAATTGAGGCATTATTTATGTGCCTACACCACTTATCTCATATCCAGGATGGACCCGCTGAAGTACATTTTTCAGAAGCCCATGCCCACTGGCAAGCTCGCCAAGTGGCAAATCTTGTTGAGTGAGTTTGACATTGTTTACGTGACTCAGAAAGTAATCAAGGGTCAAGCCATCGCAGATCACCTTGCCGAGAACCCTATCGGTGGAGAATACGAACCCCTGAAAATGTATTTTCTTGATGAAGAAGTGTCCTTTGTAGGAGAAGATATTGCGGAATCCTACGATGGTTGGAGGTTGTTTTTCGACAGGGCCGCGAATTTTAAAGGAGTTGGCATAGGGGCAGTCCTAGTATCGGAAATCGACCAGCATTACCCGATATCCGCCAAGCTCAGGTTCCCTTGCACAAACAACATGGCTGAATACGAAGCTTGCATCCTGGGACTCAAGATGGTCGTTGACATGAACATTCAAGAGTTACTACTGATCGGGGACTCAGACCTGCTCATACATCAAGTTCGAGAAGAATGGGCAACCAAAAACTCTAAGATACTTCCCTACTTGCATCACATACAGGAGTTAAGGAAAAGATTCACAAAGATAGAATTTCAACATGTCCCCAGGGTCCAGAACGAGTTCGCTGACGCATTGGCTACTTTGTCATCCATGATCCAGCATCCAGACACGAATTTCATTGATCCCATCCCAGTAAAGATTTATGCTCAGCCAGCTTATTTTGATCACGTTGAGGAAGAAGCGGATTGGAAAATGATGGTTCCACCACATTAAAGAGTACTTGACAACAGGAGAATATCCATAACTAGCCAACGCCGCTCAGAAACGCACACTTCGGAGATTATCCAACAATTTCTTTCACAGTGGGGGAATCCTGTATAGGAGGACTCCCGATTTGGGTTTGCTAAGGTGTGCCGAAGCAAATAAAGCAACCAGACTATTGGACGAAGTGCACGCGGGGACCTGCGAGCCACACATGAATGGTTTTGTCTTAGCAAAGAAGATACTCCGAGCGGGTTATTTTTGGATGACTATGGAAACAGATTGTGTCCAGTACGTTCGCAAATGCCATCGCTGTCAGATACATGCAGACATGATAAAGGTGCCACCAAACGAGCTTACTGTAACAAGCTCATTGTGGTCGTTCGCCACCTGGGGAATGGATGTCATTGGACCTATCGAGCCTGCCGCATCTAATGGGCACAGATTTATCCTGGTGGCAATCGATTATTTTACCAAATGGGTTGAAGCAGCTTCATACAAAGTAGTGACTAAGAAAGTTGTGACGGACTTCGTCCGTGATCGTATTGTTTGCCGATTTAGGTTTCCAAAATCAATCATCACTGACAATGGTTCCAATCTCAACAGCGACTTGATGAAAGCAATGTGTGAAATGTTCAAAATCAAACACAAGAACTCTACAGCCTACAGGCCTCAAATGAATGGAGTTGTAGAGGCGTCCAACAAGAATATCAAGAAGATACTAAGGAAGATGGTCGAAAGTCACAAACAATGGCATGAGAAGTTAGCATTTGCTTTGCTGGGATACCGCACCATGATCCGCAAATCAACCGGGGCAACTCCCTACATGCTGGTTTATGGTACAGAGGCGGTCATTCCAGCCGAGGTAGAAATTTCCTCCTTGAGGATCATACAAGAAGCAGAGTTGGACGACGCAGAATGGGTAAAAGTTCGCTACGAGCAGTTAGCCATTATAGATGGGAAAAGGATGAATGCAGTTTGCCACGATCAGTTGTATCATAACAAAATGTCCAGAGCCAACAAGAGAGTTAAGCCAAGGAAGTTTACACCGGGGCAACTGGTGTTGAAGAAGATGTTCCCACATCAAGATAAAGCCAAGGGGAAGTTCTCTCCCAACTGTCAAGGTCCGTACATGGTTCACCGGGTTCTAACTAGAGGAGCCCTTATTCTTGCAGAAATGGACGGAGAAGTCTGGCCAAAGCCAATCAACTCAGATGCAGTGAAACAATATTATGTGTAATCACCTATGATGCTTTATGATGTAATTTGAACTACGCCTGACCTGATTCCCGTTTAAGAGGGGATACGTAGGCAGCCCTATGGGTTCGGTCACAATTTAATAAAAATCTCATTTCCCCTATTATTGGAACTGGGCATAATTTTGAGAAGGACCCTCAAAATTCTGAAGTTGGTCTTCAGCCGCTCATCACCAAGGATGTCATCTCAATAAACTGGGGCAGAATTTTGAGGAGGACCCTCAAAATTCCGAAGTCGATCTTGCATTCGCTCAGCGCAGCCGTCAGAAGTGTCATCTCAATAAATTGGGGTAGAATTTTGAGGAGGCCCTCAAAATTCCGGAGCTAGAGAGGTTGCAATGCTTTGAACCACGTCGCAGTCGTTGGTTCATCTAAACAAAACTATTTTCTACTTATGTTATATTTTCTAAATCATGCATAACTACGATAGCTGCTGTTTAGCAACGCTACCCCAATGATGCACGACGTCGAAAGCCACGGAAGAGTGAACTAACCTTTCCCCTTTACAAAACTCACAATTTTCTTTGGATGCAGGCACCTAAGTCACAAAGTTATCAAACGTGTTACGCAACTGCATCGAACTGTTGTGCCTATGCGCATTCGCTATCTGCACGCAATGGCCCAGCAGCCGTAATATCACGACCAGTTATCAGCTAAGAATTTTTTGTTCTTACTATTCGCTTTATCTTATTGCATAAAGCTACCTTTCTGCCTTCCAATACTAAGCATTGTCTCCATCTGCATTTTCCTGCATTGCATAAGGCTACCTTTCTGCCTTTCAAGACTAAGCGTTGTCTCCATCCTGCATTATCTGCATAAGGCCACCTTTCTGCCTTCCGAGACTAAGCGTTGTCTCCATCCTGCATTATCTGCATGAGACTACCTTTCTGCCTTCCGAGACTAAGCGTTGTCTCCATCGTATTTTCATGCATTGCATAAGGCTACCTTTCTGCCTTTTGAGGCTAAGCGTTGTCTCCATCTGCATTTTCCTGCATTGCATAAGGCTACCTTTCTGCCTTCCGAGACTAAGCATTGTCTCCATCTGCATTTCCTACATTACGTAAGGCTACCTTCTGCCTTCCGAGGTTAAGCTCTACCTCCACTTGCATGTCTGAAATATCGCCACCTTTACTTACGTCTTGCAATCGGCTGAAATATCGCCATTCACATTTTCTTGCATCGGCTGAAACATCACCAAACTTTATTTAAATTCTTTGTCGGCTAAAATATCGCCATTTACATTTCTTGCATCGGCTGAAGCATCGCCTGTCTTATTTAAATTTCTATCGACTGAAATATCGCCATTTACACTTTCTTGCATCGGCTGAAACATCGCCAAACTTTATTTAAATTCTCTGTCGACTGAAATATTGCCATTTACATTTCTTGCATCGGCTGAAACATCGCCCGTCTTGTTTAAATTTCTATCGGCTGAAATATCGCCATTTTACTTTTCACATCGGCTAAAACATCGCCTACCTTATTTAAATTCTCTGCCGGCTAAAATATCGCCATTTATATTTCTTGCATCGGCTGAAACATCGCCTGTCTCATTTAAATTTTCGTCAGCTGGAATATCGCCCTTTACGCTTTTGCATCGGCTGAAATACCGCCAAATCTTGCATTTCATGGCCTGAAATATCGCCAAATTGTCCAAAGGCGTCATCGTTCGAAGGCATCATCCTCATGGAATGAGAACACCATGCCATGGCCCGAGGACCCCACTTTATATCTTGCACATCATTATTCAAAGGCATCATGGTTCGGAGGCACCATTAGCATAGCCTGAGAGCATCATTTCATAGCCTGCGAATCCTTATTTTTGTGCTTCATGGCCCAAAACATCATGGTCTGAGTACATCATCCTAACCGTCCGAAGACAGCATTTATGGTCCAACGGGAACTTGCATCACGTTTAAGTTTATGCACGATATACGCCTGTATTGCTCACTTGTAGGTACACCGGCTAGTAACGGTCGTCTCAGCAGGAGCGATACCGTTCCGGTTCCCGCAGCCGATCAGACTTCAAATACCTTTTGGCACCTAAACATCGTGTCCGTCTCTTTTGAATCTCCATCGGCATGTTCCGCCAATGGTTTGTGAACTACATACGGCCTGATTCCTGTAAAACCAGGGATATGTAGGTAGCTCAGAAACCAGAGCTCGGTCAAATCCTTTCAAAACGCCGCTTCTGGTCAAAATTGGCCATCATATCTTTACCCGACAAATCTTTCATACTTCCCGGGTAAAGAGGGGCAGTTGTTGATACCCAATTTTCCCCTAAGTATTTTATATACCCAAAATACTTTCAAAATGACATATAAATGCATATATAAGCATACCCAAGTGTTTTAGTATTATTCACAAATTTTTAAGAATTTTTAGAATCAATTTATTGTCTATTTTAACAGTACAAAATCCAATAATTATTTCCAAAATTATCATTTTTGTGAATAATTTATTTTATTCTCATATTTACATCAAAATATAATCAAGATGATTTTTGTATATTTTTACAAATTTATTTGGTATTTTTAAAGCTAATTGCATATAAATGCAATTATAGCTTATTCTTACGGTTAATAGTGTTTTATAATTGTGAAATTAGTTCAAGCAATTTTTAATTAATATATATGCATTATAAATTGGTTCAGCATCTTTAATTTTCTTTCAAAATCGTTTTCACTATTTTTATAAAATAAAAGGGAAAAACTGGTTATTTCAATTATAGCCCAATTCATTTCAATTTTAGCCTAAAATTGACCCAACCTTAAGCCCAAATCAGACCGAAAATTCCATACCCAACTTCTTAATTAACCCGATCCAACTATTTTGACCCGCCCGGATTTCTTTTAATCCTGGCCGTTGATCCTTTTGATCAACAACCACGATCACTCCTTTCCTTTTAAAACTCACCTAACCCAACCCTAACCCCTCATTTCTCTCAAACAGCCACCTCCGAAATCCCTCGTCTCTCTCGAATCCTCTCGACCTCTGAAACCCTACCTCCCTCTCCGACCTAAAAGCCACCGGAATCCATGGTTGATCTAGCCATGGACAACCTCTACTCACCTCCTCCTGCTCCTATACGTGTGCTCTTGGAAGATTCGAGGCTAGACCTCGAAGGTCCTCGTCCATACCTTGGCCGATTCGAGTCTCTTTGGCGTTTCCGACCTTGCTCTGACGTGTCCAAGCATTAGGAGCCTATTTCTACCATCTCGGGCTCAAGACCAGACTTTCTTCCAAGCCTTTTCATTTCTTGGGTTTCTCTGAAACCCCAAAGCTATTCGAGGTTTTTCTCTGGTTGTCTTCTTAGATCTATGCTATATATGTGCTCTAATGGAGGTTTTAAAACATTTTTCACAATTTTCCTTTCAAAATTTATTTATTTCCGATTTAGGGTTTCTGAAGAAATCTAAAGATGTTTTCTGACTTTTCTTTTTCTTCTTTTCTTTGTGTGAATCTGTCTATGCCATGTTCTTATGTCCTTTTCTCGTGTGTTTGCTCTTGTGTCCTTGTATTTGCCGTATTATGCATTTTTTTCTATTTGTGCTCTATTCTTTCTTCTACTAGTTTCTATAGCATGTTTTTACATGTCTATCTTATGAGTCCCTTTACTGTATTTTCTACTGAGTTTTTAATCCCTTGTTTGCCTTTACGCCTTTACTGGACTTCCGTTTTGAGTTCTAAGCATGTTTCATCTACTGTTTTCCTAAGCTTATATCGCCTCTTCTCTTCTGAACTTGTTTGAGTGGAAATCTTTGCTTAAACGTGTTCCCTGTGCTTCAAAATTGGTTTCTACATTCCATTTGCCTTGAACCTGCTATGTTGTTTGTTTGTTTTCTCATAAGTCTTTGATAAAGACTACTAAGCATGTTCTAGTTGTTGTCTTCTCGTCTGTACATCTGATTCAAGTCGGAAACCCTAGTATTTTGGGGTTTTTGGGCAGGCTTGACTTTGTGTTTGAGCTAAGGTTCTATTCAGGACCCTCGACTCTCTCAGACTCATTCCGAATCTACAAAATGAACTCGACCTCTTTGTTATGACTCTAAATTTTTTCTACACTAGTCTCTCTCTTGTTTTACATGTCTGTATGCTTTATATATGATAAACTTTTCTTTCAAAAGGCCTTTTGCCAACTTGGGATTGATTCCAAATTCCTTTTTATAAGGTTTGATTGAGTGTTACTGATTTTCTCTAGATTAAACCCCTCTCCACCTTTCCTGGTTGGATTCATGCATACCAAACCTCAACTCCCGATTTTACTGGTTGTTGATTGATTGCCTTTCCTTGTTTTTGCCCAAATCGTGTACTACTAGGCTCTTTCCTTAAATAATGCCTCTATGTATTTACCATTATTATATTACTCTGGAAAAGGGTTTTTAGTTATTTTCTTTCCTTAATTACCTTATACCCGTTTGAAATCAAATCCCTTGACTGAAGGGAAATCATTGAGACTGATTTTTCAAAGTTATTTCTTACCTCTTCCTACTTGTTTTCTGCACTATAAAAGGGGGCTACACTTCTGCACTTGAGAGACTTCTTTTCTGCACTTGAGACCTCACAATTGAACAGAATCTCGAATTGCACTCTTATACACACAGCTCTGCTTTCTACTCTCTTCTTCTCTCTACTTCTACTCCTTACTTTCTGAAGTACCTTTAAGTTCTCTCTGAACTTTCTAGTGTTCTGCTGAGAATTTGAGTTTGTCCTGCTATTTGCTTGCTCTGTTGTTCTGCCTATTCTTACTTTGCAACTGGTACGTTTCTCTTAGTTTAAATAATGATACGCCACTATGTGTTTACATTCTAATTCTGTTTGGTTTTCCTTCACTATGTTTCTGCAACTTTGCTACTACTATTCTTATATGAATACCCTTTCCCTTTCCCCTTTGCATGTGAGTATGGTTCGAGGCATAGCATCACTATAATATTGATGTCTATGACTTTGAACTGGGATCTTTGAACCTATAACTCAATCAATTCCCACTTCCCTTTCCCCTTTTATGTGCTTGAGCTTTGGACTTGGGTCTGATAGTGTCCTAATCATTATCCAAACCTTGGTCTGACCATCAAAAGGTTTGCTCCTAACTTGTTCAAGCAAACAAGTGGTCAGGGGTGTGCCAGCCTACCTTATGGCTAGGTATGACCACCACCTATCATGGCTCCCTAATCCCCTTTCACTTTGCACTTATTCCTAGCTATAAGGTCTGCCCCTCTTTTGCAAGCCATGCTTTGGGACCCCTGAGCTCCCTCTGAACTTGGATGCATGAGAGCTGGCTCTTCCACACTGCACTATTCTAATTCTGATGATATCCTGGGTGTAAGCAATGCCTGGAATCCCTGAGGTTCCTCGGAACTTTGAAACACCTTGGATAAAGAAAAGGCTTTGGAAATCTGGATCCCGGAGTTGGTTAAACACATGTTATTGGACATCAAGATTGAATTAGGCTGCTTGGATCCAGCTGTTAGCTTTTGATGTATCTTTAATTACCAGTTTGATTTATTGAGTTGTAATAATTTGTATAAAAGACTCGGGGGAATGTAGTAAAAGGGTGTGGGAGGGGTTTTTACTTTCTTGCGTCAATAAGGGTAGATATCATTGTCACACCACCTTTTGGCGCGCCCCCACCCCGAGGGGTAAGAACGGGCGAAGGGAGTTTTTCCAATTAAAGTGA
>MU760251.1:4039-23482 GCA_026770625.1 Nicotiana glauca
GTGGTTGGAGGGCTCGGATGTGAATTCCGATGGTTCGGTTAGTTTCAGGGATGATTTGTGACTTAGGAGTGCGACCGGAATCGAATTTGGAGGTCCGGTGTAGAATTAGGCTTGAATTGGCGAAGTTGGAATTTTGGCGAATTCCGGTTGATAGGTGAGATTTTTATCCGAGGGTTGGAATGGAATTCCGAGAGTTTCAATAGCTTCGTTAGGTGATTTTGGATATGTTTGCCAATTTTCAGGTCATTCGGACGTTGTTTGGTCGGGTTTTTGGTTCAATGCGCATTTCGGAAGTTTTGATGGAAACTAGGCTTGAATCCGATGTAATTTATTGGTTGACGTGTTTTGAGGATTGGAACTAGTTTATATAAGGTTGTTGGATGTGTTGGTGCTTTTGGTTGAGGTCCCGGGAGCCTCGGGGTGATTTCGGATGGTTAAACGGGAATTTTTGAAGTTTGCAGCAGGTCAATTATTTGAAGCTCCTGGTATTTCCGCATCTGCGGAAAAAGGACCGCAGGAGCGGTTCCGCAGATGCGGCTGATTGATCGCAAAAGCGATCCTGGAGAGGGGCTGGCATTTTCCGCAAAAGCGGAAGAATTTCCGCAAAAGCGGTAAGCGACCGCAGAGGCGGTCCTGGGATTTTTGTAAAGACCGCAGAAGCGGTCAAGGGGATCGCAGAGGCGGCGACCGCAAAAGCTGTTTAAGACCGCAGAAGTCGCCCCAGTGGGTTTAAGTGAAACCACAGAAGCGGTCCCGCAAAAGCGGTAGCAGGACCGCAGAAGCGAAAATCTTAGAAGGGTTTAATGAAACAGTGGTTTCGAATTTCAGAAGTTAGAAAAATATTTTGGGACTTCGGGAAGAGGCGATTTTCGGCGATTTGGAGAGTTTTTGAAGGAGATTCCATCACGTATGAATTTGTATCCTCAAATAATGTTGTTATGGTATAAAAATAAGGATTAAACACTGAAAATTAAAGGAATCAAAGGGTAAAAATGGAGGTTAGGGTTTGAAGCCTAAGAGAGTCTAAATTTGATGATTTGAAAGGTCAAATGGACTCCGATTCTTGTGTATTTTATATGTACGGACTCGTGGTGAGACGAGGAATCCGGTAATGTAAGTTTGTAATTTTTCGAGAAGTGGGCCCGGGGCTCGGGTTTTGCTAGTTTCGAGATTTTTGATATTTTTCGATTGTTTTTGATTGGGCATTTTTTCCTTAGCATATTGTAATGCATTCGCTCTGATTTCGGTTAGATTCGACGCGCGTGGAGGCCAATTTGAGGGGCAAAGGCATCGCGAGCGAGGAATTTCACCGGTTCGACGTGAGTAATACTTGTAAATAATATCCTGAGGGTTTGAAACCCCGGATTTGCACATCATAGTGCTGTATTGTGGTGACTTGCACGCCGAACATGAGCGTGGGGTAGAGAACCATTTGGGATTGTGACTTGGTCCGTACCGGTTGTTGATTTCACTGCGTATTTGACTAAAATTACTTGTTATCATCATAATTTGGGCTGATTGCCATATTTGGGGCCTTGTGTCGACTTGTAAAATCCTTCGAGGATTGATATTGCTACATAGCATGATATTGCATTTCATTTAAATTCAGTCCAAGGTTTAAATGTTGTTTTGCAAACTCAGCCATAAGTTCTAAGCGTTGAAAACTTAAATGACATTTTTAAATGTATTTCGGGCTGGAAACCTCTATTTTGTAAATGCCCAAGGGGCTTACTATATTATTTTCTGGACTGATTATAAAGTAACTTGAAATAGTGGTAACAATGACACTGTATGTTATACTTGAAACAGTGATAACAATGACACTGTAATATATAATTGAAACAGTGGTAACAATGACACTGTATGTTATACTTGAAACATTGGTAACAATGACACTGTGTGATATAAATTGGTCAGGTTACAATGGTTGACCGGTCAGGTAACAATGTTTGACCAAGATATTGCGCTTGGGCTGTAGGAGCCCCTCCGGAGTCTGTACACACCCCTAGTGAGCGCAGGGTACCCAAATGGATCGGGCTGCGCGCCGCATCGGTCATGTGCATTGCATTCATGCATTCATTCCTGATTGCACTACGTGGCATGATTTTTAGCACTCACATATCATTGACATACATGCTATTACTTGCCTTGTTGACCAGATACCCTGGTGTTACATGTTAAGGGGTGCTGTGCCCGAGAAGCTGATGTTGTACTTTGTGATTTGGGAGTGAGCCCGCGGGGCTGATACTGCACTGAGAGGTTGATACTGAGCCCGAGGGGCAGATTTCTGATTAATTCCTACTTGTGGAAATTATTTTTGCAACTGTTGAAAAGGAATATTTTTCAAATGATATTTTTAACTGAGCTTGAGATTTTCTAAATGATTTTCTCGGTGTTACGATTTTACTATTTTTCTCAGAGAGTTGAACAGTCTTTTATAGAATTTTGGAGTGCTCATACGTGTTTTCTTATCACTCAGATATTATTCGCTTTTATTACCACTGAGTTGGAAGTACTCACTTTAATCCCTGCATCTCGCGTGCAGTTGCAGGTATTGGTCACCCGGTAGCGGGTTAATAGAGGATTGAAGGTATTGCTATCATAGCTAAGCAAGGTGACCGCCGGCGTTCGCGGCACCGAGTTTCTTCTTCTTCTTGATTTTCTAGATTTTTATTTTATGTATTATAGACTTTGAAATTGTAATAAAGACCCTCCTAGATGCTCGTAACTTGTGACACCCCGGTGGGCTGAGTTAGGCTATAATGTTGATAATTAATGTTCTTTAAGTTGCATTTTCCATCTATTTATGTTTAGTAAGTGTTAAAGAAACGAATTGGGTTAGTTGGCTGGCCTTGTCTTCACGAGAGGCGCTATCACGATCGGGTATGGAGATTGGGTCGTGACACAAATATTAAATCTAGGGTTCTGGGGTTTCGAGAATTTTGGGAATTTTCAAAGGGCGATTGATTTCTAGTTAATATTATAGGCCTATTCTTGACAGAATAGACATATAATATTAACTGGAAACCAATTTCAAGTGCATTTCTTGTAGAGTCCAAAAATCAGTAAGTTTTCTTCTCAGTTTTATTATTTCTTTTCTTTGTTCTCATGAGTTCTAGTTTTGTTAGTTGTTAGTCAATTTTGTGTTGTTTTCTGTGATTAGTTTGAGTTTTAGTTTGGTTGATTCAGATTTGAATTTCATCTTACCTTTGCTAGTTTAAATGTTCAAATGTCCGATTAGTAGATTCAGGCAACTAATTGATAATTAATTGGATTTTCTGATTAGTTTTGAGTCAAGTTGATATGTTTGCTCTTCTTATGATAATAACAATTTGATTCTAGTTCATTAGGTTTAATAGTCTGATTTGGTGAGTAGTTTAAATACTATTAATGCATGATTTTGATTAAGTAATTGTTCTTTAGTTTTGTTTTCTGATTGTTTCAAGTATTAGTTAAGTTTTAGTGAGTTTGCTTGGTTATAGCTGAATTAATTGGTTAGTTGGCTAGAATTGGAGGCTTGGTTTGACTAGGTTAGTTAAATTAGAAGTCAAATGAAGGGTTGGTAATTCTGGGGGGTGGTTAGGGGGTGTTTTGGGTATCAAAAATGGCATATTTTGCTAGAATAGTAATTCCAGAATTCAATCGAGGGTAATATAGGTATTTTTAAGGGTAGGAAAACCAAGCTAGAACACCCTAGATCCTTCTAGAAGGGGTCTAGGTGTAAGTTTTAGCATTCTAAAAGCAGTAACTTGATAAACAAGTAAAAACTTTAGGATTAATATGTAATTTCTGAAAATAAAAAAGGGGGAAAAATGAGTAAAAGTTTCCAGAACCTTCTGCCCCCTTTTATGCCTATAAAAGGCATGTTTAGTGCCTGGAATAAGGGGTTTTTTTGGACATCTAAAAATCCCAGAAACATTCCATCTTTAATTCCTTCACAAAATCCCTATCTTATGTTCAAAATTACAAATTTGAACTTCAAAATCTAAGGGAGTTCAAACAATTTGCACTCTTATAATTCAAAAACGTTTGTTAGCTTTCAATTCCTATCAAAAATCCAAAAACATATAAAATCCCGTAAAAATCCAAAAAAAAGTACTGTTTGAGTTAGTTTCCTAGTTCATTTCTGGTTTTAGTACCTGATTTACCTCTCTTAATTCATTTTCTGGTAACTTGAGATTTCAGAGGAGTTTCTGCTTGGTTTTGAGTAGTTTTGGGATTCAATCATCCTGTTTTTGGCCAGTTTATTGGGTTTTTGAGTGCTAAAGTGTTCCTGGGTATTTGAGAGCTTAGTTTTGCTTTCAAAAATTGATCCTGCTGTTGCTGTGTTGTCGATTCCCTGTTGATTTGCTGGAACTATTCTTGAACTGCTGTTGTTACATTTGCTATCACTGACTCCTCCCTCTTTTCTCTTATTATTCCAATACCAGGTACACGACTCAGCTTATTTGATGTATCACCTCTTGTCAACAACATGAAAAGTTGAAGTCAATTTTATGCTGGATCTGCTGTTTCGTTATGTCTAAATGATTTTGTTGTGATTGTGTGACTGAATATTGTAATATGTGATTCAATTGGTTGATCAGTGCAATTACATATGGACTATAATTAAGATTTTTAAAGTGACTTAGACTGTTACCTTGGATTTCCAGTTTGTAGTAGCTGTTGAGAGCTATAGTTGTATATAAATGCATCATTTGAGCTAACAGGCTATAGTATTATCACATGGCAAGTAGCAATCGTGATATGAATTATGTTAACAGATCTGACGAGTTAATTCAAGCATATTTTAGTCGTATGAGCTTTATTTGATTTCATTAGTGTCATCTCAGTTCAACGTGAAATTCAATGTGAGTATTAATCAAGTGTAAATCTAATTAGGTGTTATAGTATAACTCTGTTAATTCACCAGCACCTTCATGTAGTAGTAATAGCTGTCATTAAATCTAATGAATGTGTAATTGAGATGTGTTTGTGATAGCCTCCATCTAGTTTGATTTCTGTATATATTCCAGTAGTCAAAACGTGGTAAAGGTCAAAAGGCCTGGGGTTGAATTTTGGTAGCTTCACGTTCAGAAGCCTGAGCATGATTGGTATTGACTTTGGGGCTCATTATGAGCCCATTCCTGTTCGCTTTCATAAATTATGGCCAATTTATGGGCCGACCTTTCAGAGGCCCAACGTGGGCATAGTATTTGCTCGGATTTCACAAGCTGGTAGCTTACCAGCTTGGGCCAACGTTGCAAGGCCCAACATTGCTATAAGTCACAATTCTTTAAATTATATTAGGCATATGGGGTATTAATTCGCAAATGTAGATTTGGGTTTCAAATTAGGTGGCGGGTTCAAATTAAAAGGGTCCTCCCTTTTGTTTGAATCCGGACTTGAATTTGGGGCTTGAATTTATACATGCCTATTAATTAGCCCTTTTAGAGACAAAAAAATAATAATAAATAGAAAATTATAGTTACATTAGGATTGGCCTTAAAATAAAAATGAGACAAGCCTCGCCGAACAAAACATATATTGCGGGGCCCTCAATAAATGATTGAATTAAAATACTTAGATTTCGGGATGGGCCGTTTAGCAAATTTCATGGCCTTCCCCAAAGATAATGACACTCTAACCACGTTAGGCACGCTTTTGAATAATCTTACCTTCTTAAATACGGGTGAGCATTTCATGCGACCCAAATCCAAGTCTCAAAACGTTGAATAAGAATGTGTCGAGGATCCGGGTGCATTTCATTTGACGTGATCCAAAAATATATTTTAAATGACGCTCAATTTCTTAAAATTCAATTAAAAAGCGGTTAAAAGGTAAAAATGCACATAGGTTTGAACATGTATTAAAATTAGATTTTAGCCAAATATAGCAGTTGAGCGACCATGTTAGAATCACCGAACTCGGGAGTGCTTAACCCCTTCTCCCGGGTTAACATAATTCCTTACCCAGATTTCTGGTTCGCGACTGTTAAACAAAGTCAAACCCTTTTCTCGATTCGAGATTCAAACCGGTGACTTGGGACACCATAAATCTCCCAAGTGGCGACTCTGAATCTCTTAATAAATGAATCCCGTTTCGATTGTCCTTTAATTGAAAAAACTCTTTTATTATACCCTTCAGAGGGTGTAGTAGCCGAAAAAGGAGGTGTGATAATAATGTGGGTGCTAATGTTGTGACTGATAGAGTTGATCGTTCTTTGGCTATGCAAGCAACAGGCAGAAGACAAGTATTTCAAGGCAAAAAGCAGTTTTTACAATGTGAGCACTGCCGGATGAAAGGGCACACCAAGGAGAATTGTTACAAAATTATTTGCTATCCATCAGATTTTGTTACAAAGAAGAAGCAAGGTACATGGAACCCTGACAACTGGAGAAATACTATAATGAGAATCAAAATGGTGGAGGAAGGCCAGATAATTAGAGGAGAGAACCCCTTGCAGATGTGAATCAAGCAGATGCTGGATCATGTTCTCAAGGAGATGGACATGGACAAACAACAACTGAGAACAAGGGATACTACTTCACTGATGCACAGTACAACCAAATTCTGCATTTGCTAAACAAAGATTGTGGTGATCACCAGACTAACATAGCAGGTAATGTCACTTGTTTAATGTCTAATTCCAACTAAAAGGAAGAGAAGTGGATTGTTGACTGAGGAGCAACTCATCATATTGCCTCTAAATTAGAACTGTTAGCTAATAATATAACTACAGACAAATCTAACAATGATAGAGTACATCTACCTACAGGGGCAAAACTGATATCACACATACTGGTAGTGCATGTTTGCTGGATAAAGAACCAGTAAAAAGTATCTTTTATGTACCTGATTTTAGGTTCAACCTATTGTCAGTCTCAAAGCTCACAAGAGCACTATCCTGCAATGTCAACTTCTTTCCTGATTTCTGTGTATTTCAGGACCTCTGCAATGGCAGGGTGAAGGGGATTGATAGAGAGATATGTGGATTATATTTGCTTAGAAATGGAAGATAACTAACAAACTGTAGGCCATTTGTGCAATGAGCAGATTGTGTAGAGGAACTAGCAGCCTATGGCACATGAGACTGGTACATCCTTCACTGTCAACTATGAAGAATATAAAGGATTTACATAGCTATGTTAGTAGTTTAGCAGAGAATAATTGCTTTGTTTGCCGCTTAGCAAAACAGACTAGGTTGAAATTTCCACTTAGTGACTCTAGAGCTAATGGATTGTTTCATCTTTTACATATGGATCTTTGGGGCTCTTATAAATTTCCTACATTCAATAACAAGTATTACTTCCTAACTATTGTAGATGATCACTCTAGATACACATGGGTACATTTCTTACAACTAAAGTCTGAAGTGATAGTAGCAATAAAACAGTTTTTAAACATGGTTCAAAATCAGTTTGGAGTCATGGTTAAAATACTGAGATCAAATAATGGGACTGAATTTTTAACTCACAATGTGCAACCTTGTTGAGTAATCTGGGCATCATTCATCAGAGTAGTTATCATTATACCCCTCAATAGAATGGTATAGTAGAAAGGAAGCATAGTCATATTCTTGATACTGCTAGGGCATTGAAATTTCAAGGGTCCATTCCTATGAAGTATTTGAGCATATGTGTGAAACGTGCAGTATATTTGATTAATAGGTTGCCATCCAAAACTCTAGGGGGCAAAGTACCTTTTGAGTTAGTACATTGTAGGAAGGTTTCTCTCCTTCATCTAAGGGTTATAGGTTGTCTATGTTATGCAACAATTCTGCCCAAGGGAGACAAATTTGCTGAAAGAGCCAAAGCATCAGTTTTAATGGGATACTCTGAAACACAGAAGGGATATATACTTCTGGATCTACAAACTAGGCAATTCTTTACTAGCAAGGATGTTGTTTTCTGGGAATCTGATTTTTCCTTTGCCAAAGGAAGCACTAATATGAGCAAGGAATCTAAATTGTCTATGTCTTCTCCTCTACATATAAAGGTGTCAGATCCCAGTAGTACTCCTTATGGGTCAAACTTACCAGAAACAACAGTAAGTGTAGATCACACATAAACAGAAGATGATACACAACATGAAGTTGAGGGGCAAGTTCTGATGGTACTGATGCAATAATTTTTCAGGATGCAGAAGTTTAGAGTCCTAATGTATAGGATGCAGAGGCTCGGAATGAGTTACACAATGACATGCAGCAATCACTTGAAGAAGAAAATGAAAATGTACCACCAAACATAGGCATGAAATCTTCAAGACAGACCAAAGGGCCACTGTGGAGGAAAGATTATATCACTCCAAAGAAGGCAACCTGCAATTATCAAATTTCAAACTATTTGTCTTATGACAAAACATCCTCCAGTTATCATTGTTATTTGGCAAAGTTCTCTCAACAGGTTGAGCCACAGTCCTTCAAAGAAGCTGTCAAGAACAGTAGATGGATTGAGGCTATGAAGCAGGAGATAAAGGCTTTGAAAGATAACAAAACATGGTGCATAGTTTATTTGCAAAAAAATACAGTAGGCTTAAAATGGGTATATAAGATTAAGTAGAAAACAGATGAGGACATTGAGAGATATAACGCAATGCTAGTGGAAGAAGAGTATAGTCAAAGACAAGGATTGGACTATTATGACACTTTCTCACCAGTGGCAAAAATGGTCACTGTGAGGTCAATCATAGCACTTGCTGCCTCAAGAAGGTGGAACCTGTTCCAAATGGATGTATACAATGCCTTCTTGCAAGGTGATTTGTATGAGGACGTTTATATGAAATTGCCTAAGGGATTTAGACAACAAGGTGACAGCAAAGTTTGCAAGTTAATGAAGTTCTTATATGGGCTCAAACAAGCCTCAAGACAGTGGAACATCAAGCTAACAGAAGCACTCCTAAGTGAAGGTTTTATTCAAAGCAACAATAAATATTTCCTATTCACTCTGAGAAGCCAAGAAGAGGTAGTGATTGTCCTAGTCTATGTGGATTTTATTCTCATCACAGAAAGCGGTGCAAACCTGATCAAACAGGCTAAGGATATCCTACACCAGAAGTTCAAAGTCAAGGACTTAGGAGAACTTAAGTACTTTCTGGGAATTGAAGTACCAAGATCCAAGGCTGGAATTTTGTTGAACCAGAGGAAATATGTACTGCAACTCATTTCAAAGATGGGGTTAAGTGGGGCTAAGCCTGCTTGCACACCCTTGGAAACCAACAGAAAACTTACTTCAGTAGAATATGATCAGGCAAATGGAGTCAAAGATGATACCATATTGCAGGACATTAGTGCCTATCAAAGGCTAGTTGGAAAGTTGATGTATGTCACCATTACAAGACCTGGCATCAATTATGCTGTGCAAACCTTAAGCCAGGTCATACAAAGACCCACAAAATCTCATTGGGATGCTGCAGTTAGAGTCGTAAGATACTTAAAAGGTGCACCAAGACAGGGAATCTTAATGGCTTCTAATCACACAGGGGAGTTAATATGCTGATGAGATTCAGACTGGGCAGCATGTCTCAATACAAGAAGGTCAGTTACTGGTTATGTGATAAAGTTTGGAAGTTCCTTGGTGTCTTGGAAATCAAAGAAACAACAAACTATGTCAAGAAGCTCAGCTGAAGCTGAGTACAGAAGCATGGCTGCTGCAGCTGCTGAGATCATATGGTTACTGGGTTTGTTTAAAGAGTTGACTGTGAAGATTACACAACCAGTAACAATCCTTAGTGGTAGTAAGTTTGCAATTCAGATTGCAGCAAATCCCATAAGACATGAACAGATAAAACACATAGAAATCGATTGTCATTTCATTAGGGACAAGATTAAAGAAGGGGTAGTTCAAGCAGTACATGTGAACACAAAGGAGCAATAGGCTGATTTGCTAACCAAAGGTTTGGGAACTGCTCAACATGTGCATCTACTTGACAAGCTTGGATTGCTATACATTCTACACCCTCTATCTTGAGAGGGCATATTGTAATATAGAATAGCACGTAGCACGTAGCACATGTATTAGTTAATTTAGTTAGTCACGTTCTTTTTCTGTTAGATGACAACTGTTAATGAGTTGTCAATTAGTTAGTTGGTTAACTTAAGATAGTGGTAGTTAGGTGTATAAAATGTACTGATCATCTTCTTGAATAGAACTGTTGTTCATTTCTCTCTTAGCCTACTCTCCCCCTCTCTCAGAACTACTGCCATTGTTACACCTTCAAATCCTTGCATTTTCTCACCTTCACCCTTCTTCAAAGTTGCTGTAATTAATCCAGTTGGACTTGTGAAATTTGTGCAAAGTTTCTGAATTGTTTTATGCTTATATGCAATTGTCTACTAATAATTAATCGGAGAAAATGAAGACATTTGAGTTTTAAAAAAAACCTCTGTGAACCAAGTTCCAATTGTCAGCTCAGTTGCACTAAAAACTTGATGATAGTCTCGACAATTGTCATCACTAACTTCACCATAAAGAGCCTGCATATCTTTGAAACATGAAATGTTGAAAGTAAGCTTAGCATTATCCACGGAGGACACATCTACAAGCCTACATTTGAGATCATAAAGTTTCCGTAAAATATCCAAATGTTGAAGAAACAAGACAGCAATTTGCAATGAATGATCAAATCCTTCATAGACATAACCTTTCAACTTCAGTCTCTTTAATATTAAAGAATAATTTGGAGGCGGCGGAAACCCTCAACTCTATATAACTCCATAGATCCCCATGCAGGACAACCTGCCAATAAATTTAGAATATGGTCATCGGATAACACCATACACTTCAATGTTACAATCTTTAGAGACTTCCTCGCTATGACCACGTCATCATCAAATTCGCAACCCGTCAAAACTAATATTTTCAAGGAGGAAGAGGTGTAGAAAAAACCAGGCAATGATCACACGTAGTAATCAGAATATGACCAGAATACAAGATTTTCCACTTTCTTTCAACAACAAAACTAAGCCATCGGCTGACTTCTAACTCGTATTCATCCTGGTCAAGGCAGTTGAGCTCGAATGTTTTAATTTTAGGAGAAATGGAATACATAGTTAACAAAGGACTGGAAGTTTTCTAGTTCACTGACATTGTAATTTCTACAAGTGAAATTGAAGTTTAAAACAAAAGTCCAGAGATATTGTCACCTTTTTGAAAGAATACATGTTGTGAATGCATCCTTTGTCACTAGAAGAGAGAGAATTTCAATTAGGAGCCCTAAAATTTGAATTCCCCTTCATCTTCTTCATCATTTGTATTATTTCCATCACTTTCATCCTCTTCATAAATGAGACTTTTTGGCGGAGAGCGGGGCAAACCGATTAAGTGATTCACTTGAGCCTTGAGGGACTCAATGTCATTCCTAAGTTCGTCTCTAATCTATTCTTCATGCTTTTCGTCTCTAATCTATTCTTCATGCTTTCTTTTTTTCTCGTTCGACACATACAATTCCTAGAAAGTTGTTAAATTGTTCGCCGCATCTCCTCAAGGTCCTCATTTTGCACGGTGGCGGATGTCCCAATACCTTGTAATCCACAAAAGAGAAGTGAAAAAAACACACGAAGAGTTAGAATTGAATAATTCAATACCTAACGAAGGTCCTCATTGAATAAGACTATACTAATACACTTCTACTTAATTAGCATAATTATCAATGTATAGGCTAATAAATCACTAGCATTACTTCAGGATACCACTAATGTTACTTAATGATACTACTAATAAACCTCTACTTACTTTAATTATCAAACTAAAAATAAACAACAACATTTCTCACAAGTAGCATTGATACACTTCCATTTAGTGTATAATTACCAGTGTATAGGCTAATCAATCACTAACGTCGCTTATATAAGGATGTCACTAGTTCACTAATACTTAGTGCTATTATCAATGTATATAGCCTAATCAATCACCAACATTACTTATAGGTATATTATTAATACACTTATATTTCGTGTAATTATCAATCTACAGGCTAAATACAACTAATACACTTTTGCCTAGTATATTATCAATGTGTATGATAATAAATTATTAACGTTACTTAAAAACATCATTAATACACTTCTACTTACAGTAATTATCAATTTATAAGATAAATCATCACTGATATTTCTTATGGAAACAACTACATAATACAATTCTTCTTAGTGTGTAGTTATTAATATATAGGTTAATCAATATAGTTAAGGATACTACAAATTTACTTTTACTTTGTATAATTATAAATTACTAAGCTAATTACCATTAATATATTTTAAGTAATGTAATTACCTTCACTTAGTGTAAATTTCAATAAATAGGCTATCAACCACCAAGATAATTAAGTAACTACTTATCGAGGGACTTACCGACGGCTTCCCTCGGTATTGTGTAATAAAAAATAATAAAAAATTATACATAAGATTATATATTTAAATTACCGATAGAAGTCCATCGGTACTGTAAGAACAAAATTCAAAATATTATGTAAACGCAATAGCGATTGAGTACGTGAATAACTTTATTTTCTTTTTCATTTATTTTTTTTAAAGCAACGACAGACACCCAAAAAAAATAATTCGAAAATATAAATACAAAATGTTCCGAGGGAGTCCGTCGGTAATTTACCGATGAAATTCGTCGGTACAACCATTTAAATTTTGACCGGTCAAAATATCATTATTTACCGACGAAAGTCGGTCGGTTCCTTTCTAAAAAAAATAGAAATTAAAAAATTCAAAAGTATCGAGAGACTCCGTCGGAAAGACCTTCGGAATACTGACGAAAAAAAGTCCGACGCTGCGTCGGTAAACAAGTGATTTTTAGTAGTGACGTAACATAAGTAACCTTGTTGAAGGGAGAGCCTTTGTCAACAAATCAGCATACTGATCATTGGAAGGAACATATTGGACTTGCAAATCTCCATAAGCAACTTTCTCACGCAAAAAATGAATATTGATCTCAATATGCTTGGTGCGAGTATGTTGCACAGGATTCTGAGAGACATAAATACTACTGACATTGTCACAATAAATAATAGAAGTGGATGAAACTGGTATGTGAAGATCTCATAAACTGCATCCAAGTACTTCAACTGCAGTATGTGCAATGGCGTGGTACTCCGCTTCGGCACTAGATCTGGATACAACATTTTGTTTCTTGGATGACCATGATACGAGATTAGGCCCAAGAAGACAAAATGCTGAGGTAGAATGCGAATAGATGTACAACCTGTCCAATCTGCATCGCTGTAGCACCTAAGATGGTCAACAGAGCCACTACTAATAATCAACCCATGAGATAGTGAACCATTTAAATAACGTAGAATACGCTTTAAAGCAGTGTAGTGAATATTCAAAGGAGAATGCATGAATTGAGAAACTTGATTGACTGCAAAGGCAATGTCAATGTCGGGATGAGTAAAGGTTAAATATTTCAATCCACTGACAAGACTACGATGAAGGGTAGGATCAGAAAAAGGAGGAGAGTCATTAGTGTGCAATGACGTCTTAGGATAAATGGGAGTCGAGACGGGTTTGGAAGTAAGAAGATTTGCACGACGAAGTAGATCTTGAATATACTTGGATTGACAAAGAAAATAACCACCGTCACGTGGTGTGATATAGATACCGAGGAAATAATTAATTTTTTCTAAATCATTCATACAAAATTCTCCTTTAAGAATGTGAATCAAAGAAGAAAGCAAGAAGGAGGAAGACGAAGTGACAAGAATGTAATCGACATAGAGAAGTAAAATAGCAATATCAGAATTAGTTTTATAGACAAAGAGAAAACAATCAGATTTACTATTTTTAAAATCATGACTAAGAAGAAAAGAAGTAAAACGATGAAACCATGCCCTAGGAGCTTGTTTTAAGCCATAAAGAGTTTTATTCAACCGACAAACACGATTTGAAAAGTTTGGGTGAACAACGCCAGGAGGCTGTTTCATATATACCAGTTCATTAAAAGTGCCGTACAAAAAGGCATTCTTTATATCTAGTTGGTGAATTAACCAACCTTTAGATTCCGCAAGAGCAAGGACAATGCGGATGGTGAATAGTTTCACCACTGGACTAAACTTTTGATCATATAGTCTAGTCCATGTTGTTATTTATATCCTTGAACCACTAAATGAGCTTCAAAACGCCCAAGAGAACCATCAGATTTCTGTTTAACCTTATAGACCCAATGACAATCGATGACATTCGCATTTGGAGGAGGAGAGCTTCATTCACATGTACTATTAGCCATAAAAGCCTTATACTCTTCAGACATTGCTCTTCTCCAATTCGGGTCCATATTATCTTCCTTAAAAGATGTTGGATCAGATGGTAGTGGAGAAATGTTAGAGAAAAGAGAAGAAAATATTCTCGACTTAAGATTACCGGTTTAGGCACGGGTAATCATGTGATGTTGTTTGAAAGAAGAAGGCTTTGACTGAAGGAAAGAAAGGAGAGGAGATTGGTTTGAACTAGAGTCAGATTACAACTAGATGATTGAAAAGATGAGGATGGATAATGCAGGAACTTTCTAGGAGATAAAGACCGCCCATAATTTAAATTCTGATGAAAAGAAAGGATGTGGGTATGAGCTAAATTTTGATGGACACTAGAAATAGGACGTTGGGGAGACTAGTGGTGATCTAGTAGATATAAGATAAGGATAAGGAAAGCAGTTCTCGTCAAATCGAGCATATCTCGAAATATAGAGTTTGTTCGTGATCGGAAACATCGATTTTTTTTTTGAAATTTAACGGGTAGCCAAGAAATATAAAATGCTTAGACCGAGGACTTCATTTATGTGAAGAATAATCATTGAGATTAGGATAGCAAGAACAATCAAACACCCGTAAATGATCATAGATAGGAGACTTACAAAAAAGAAGTTCTAAAGGAGTCCTAAAATTAATTGTAGAAAAGGGAAGAATATTTAAAAGATGAACAACTGTGTTAAGAGCTTCAACCCAGAACGTAGGAGGAAGAAAAGCTTGAAAGAGTACTGAATGAATCTTATTGACAATAGTACGATGCATACGCTCAGCCTTACCATTTTGTTAATGAGTCTGTGGACATGATAATCGAAGAGAAATACCATTGTCGTTTAGAAGGGCACGGAAGGAACCTGTTGGGAATAAACCCCCACAGAAATAATATTCACGGTAATAAAAGCGGTAGCACCGAGATACGATAATTAACAAGAATAAAAGAGTAACAACGATACCAAGATTTTTACGTGGAAAACCCTTTTAATAAGGGAAAAAATCACGGCCCCGAGAGGAGCAACTGATATCACTATAGCAAGGAATTTACACTTTGTAGGTCCGAGTAAAATACTCCAAAGACCACTACAACACTCAAATGAAATAACCCTCTTTTGATATTCCCACTTCACTACAATATCGCTCACTCTCTATTTTTCTCACAGACTATTTTCTTATACCATGTCTGTGAAACCTCACTCTTTCTTTCTCTCTTTGTTGGTGTTGTAAAAAATAAGAGCCGAAGCTCTCATTTTATAGGCGAAACATCGCCTACCATGCTTGACATTTTTCATCTGCATGCCTGCCAAATATGACAAGTGCAGAGAACAAAAAATAAACATGGGCTGCTATGGGATGATGGCTGCAGCCAACTTTGAAAAAAGGAACCAATAAGGAAGAAAAAATCTTCTTTAAATAATGGGGATGGACCCCACAAATCTCCCCCTCTAGTCTCATTCACCCGAAGGAGGTAGCACCGGAGATTCTAGTTTGAGCGCATGGCGACAAGTTCTTTGCAAAGCTCGAACTTGTCTCTTGGTACTACCTTGGTTATCATATCTGCAGGATTTTTACTTTTGTGAATCTTTTTGACCTGTAAAGATTCGTTCTCTACCTGCTCACGAATCCAATGATATCTCACATCTATATGCTTTATTCTTGCATGGTACATGGAATTCTTGCTCAAGTCTATTGTACTTTGAATGTCACAATAGACAACATACTCCTTTTCACTACAAAAAAAGGGGCTATTTGCGGGGGTTAAATTTGCAAATTATGGGGGTTAGCAACCCCCGCAAATTGTTTTTGCGGCGGTTTGGTATAATCAACAACTGCCAATATTGACCAGCCACATAAATTACTGTATTTGCGAGTTAAGTAATTGTCATTCTCAGTTTTTTTAATATTTGTTGTTTCAATAATTGAATTGACTTTTTTCCCAATAATTATCAAAGCATTTAATAACAATATCTTTATGTTCTTAAGTTCAATGTCTCAGGAACATCACTATCTGCAACATCTTCGATACAACACAAAGGCTAACATGGCAAAAGGAATTAACTAAGAAATACAGAAAATCTAGCTTAAAAACAGCATCTTCAACTTTATTTGTTTGTCGATTCAGAGGAAAACCTAACAGCTAAAGCAATTTGTCAGAAAAATTGAACGAGCGATTTCATCAGACTAAGTTTATAGTTCAGATTACTCGAACAACTAACCTTTGTGGAACTCCTTCAGCTACTTGCCTTCAACAACTTTCTTAGTCCGAAGCTTTCCACGTTCCACTCACTGATTTAGCAAATTAATTTTAACCCCAAATTTCAAGCTACTAAGAACGCGAAAAGAAGGGGAAAATTTCAGTCATACCTAACAAAAGCATGCATATATTTAGAAACCAAAATACTTTCAGTCACACACTCAAATCGTAGTGAAAATCGGACATGCAATACAAAAGAAAGACCTTTAAGCAAATATAACAATACCTGTGGGGAGAAATTACTCTGACTGAAGCAGATGGCAATACATCTGAGAAATTACACAAAATCAAAGAATGAGTAAAAGGCGTTAGGAAATTGAGGGAAACGAAAAAAATTATAAGTTTAAATCTGAAAATTCCAAGCTAGAATTCATATATCCATGGCTGCTCCATTCTTCAAATAAGAGAAATTACCTGAATAAAATAAAAAACAAAGCCAATAGAACATATTACTTGAAGTTCCACTGCTAAAGGATTGGGGAACAATGGCTCTTCAGATTGGGGGAGTGAGAGAGAAAGAATAGAGAAAGGGTTTGGGGAAAAATTGAGGGAAACTAGAAAAATAACGTGGGAAAATTTTAGCGCTATTTATTTTTATTTAGCGGAGGTCACGACCGCCGCAATTAAAAAAGAGAAAAAGAAAATAAAAAAGGGTTTGGGGGAAATAGAAAAATAACGTGGAAAAATTTCAGGTCTCTTTATTTTTATTTAGCGGAGGTCATGACCGCCGCAATTGTAACATAATTTCCGGGGGCTTAATTGACCCCAACAATTTAATACAACTTGCGGGTGTTAATAGAAACCTCCGCAAATAAACCCCCGCAAATAGTCACTTTTTTTGTAGTGTTTGATGCAATTCCAACTCTTGAAGAAACTGGCTGAGCCATATTATCTCCTTGCCAGTTTCTGTAGCGGCAATGTACTCTGCTTCAGTTGTTGAAAGTGCAACACACTTCTGCAGCTTAGACTGCCATGATATAGCTCCCCCTGAAAATATAAACAAATATCCAGTAGTGGATTTTCTGTTGTCAATGTCACCTGCCATATCAGCATCTGTATAGCCCTTCAAGATTGGATCAGATTCTCCAAAGCACAAACAATCTCCCGTGGTAACTCATAGGTATCTGACTATCCACTTGACTGCTTCCCGATGTTCCTTTCCAGGATTTTCAAGAAACCTTCTGACAACACCAACTGCGTGAGTAATATCAGGTCTAGTACATACCATTGCATACATCAAGCTTCCGACTGCTGAAGAATAAGGAACTCTAGCCATGTTCCCTTTTTCCTCCTCCGTTGTAGGACACATCTTTTTCCTCAACTTTAGATGACTAGCAAGAGGTGTGCTGACTGGCTTAGCATTCTTCATGTTGAAGCATTCTAGTACACGTTCAATGTACTTTTCCTGAGATAGCCACAACTTTCTACTTGTTCTCTCTCAAACTATCTTCATCCCTAGAATTTGTTGTGCTGGGCCCAATTCCTTCATATCAAATTACTTGGACAGATCTCCCTTCAACTTTGCTATCAGTCCCTTGTCTTTTCCACTTCCTTGGTGCTTGCTTCAATCCATAAAGACTCTTATTCAATTTGCACACCATGTGTTTCTTTCCAGCTACTTCAAATCCTTTTGGCTGCTCCATATAAATTTTCTCTTCCAAATCTCCATGAAGAAATGAAGTTTTCACATCCAATTGCTCCACTTCAAGATCTAGGCTAGCTTTCTTCTGTTCGAAGCCTTTAACCACCAATCGAGCTTTGTATCTGACCAGCTTGCCATTTCCATCTTTCTTGAGTTTAAAGACCCATTTGCATTTGAGTGGTCTTTTACCCTTTAAAAGTTCAACCAACTTGTACGTGCCATTTTTCTGTAGAGATTCCATCTCTTTTTGCATAGCTTTCATCCACTGGTTCTTTTCCAGATGGGACAACACCTCCTTAAAACTTTCTGGCTCCCCCTCATCATTGACGAGGACATACTCTGTGGAAGGGTACCTGCATGACTTTACCCTTGGCTTCTCTGATCTCCTCAGAGGTTGATGTTGTTCTTCTTCCTGAGTGGGGTGCTCCACTTCCTCGACACCTTCATCAAGTTGCTCCCCCTGCTCAATAACCTCACCAGGTTGCTCCCCCTGCTCGGCAACCTCGTCGGTCGTACTTTCTGCACTTGTGGGATTGTTAGAAGTAGAAGGAATAGTAACAAGGTTAGGAATTATACCATTCTTCGCCTTTTCTGACATATCAGCAGCAGTTCCAACTTCACTTTCTCGGAAGACTACATCTCTGCTTTTGATGACCTTCTCCTTTACAGGATCGCACAATCTGTACCCGAACTCTTCATCTCCATATCCGATAAATATGCAGGGAACAGATTTATCATCTAGCTTTGTTCTCTGCTCTTTTGGTACATGTGCAAAAGCTCTGCAACCGAACACCTTCAGATGCGAGTAGGACGCCTCCTTGTTGGTCCAAACTCTCTCTGGAATGTCAAACTCCAATGGAACTGATGGACTCCTATTGATCAGGTAACAAGCTGTCTGAACTGCTTCACCATAAAATGACTTAGGTAGTTTAGCCATTATGAGCATGCTTCTCACCTTCTCCACAATGGTGCGGTTCATCCTCTCGGCTACGCTATTGTGCTGTGGGGGTTCCAGGAACTGTCTTTTCATGTCTGATCCCATGACTAGAACAATACTCTTCAAATTCCCTTGAAGTGTACTCCCCTCCATTGTCACTTCGGAGATACTTTAGCTTTCGACCCGTCTCCCTTTCTACTAGAGCATGAAACTTCTGAAAAACTTGAAACACCTGATCTTTGGTTTTCAAAATATAAACCCATAATTTTCGTGAAGCATCATCAATAAAAGTAACAAAATGTTTGTTACCACCCATTGATTCAATTTCCATTGGGCCACAAACATCAGAATATACTAAATCAAGTATATTGAATTTTCTTTCAGACG
>MU760251.1:23514-59176 GCA_026770625.1 Nicotiana glauca
TGTAGAAATCTCATCTTGTACCGTGTTCAATTCACCTTGGCATATTTCTGCATTTGTCCTGTACAACGTGCCACGAGCAACTCCCTTTGCAATCACCAATGATCCCTTAGTGAGTCTCCACTTTTGATTTGCAAAATAGTTCTCGTATCCATCTCGGTCCAAAGCAATTCCCGAGATCAAGTTCATCCGCAAATCAGGTACATGCCGCACATCCTTTAGAACCAATGTGCATCCGACATTTGTCTTGATACAAATGTCACCAATCCCCGCAATCTTTGAGAAACTTGTGTTACCCATTCTCACTGTGCCGAAATCACCTGCTACATATCTGCAAAAAAGATCTCTTACCGGTGTGGCGTGGTAAGATGCTGCTGTGTCAACCACCCATTCCGACTCTGGACCTGACAGATGCATGCATTCCTCTTCCTCATTTATAAAGAGGACAACATTATCATTATTTTGCACCATAGCGTCTGTGTTGTCGTCATTCTTCTGGCCATTGGTTTCACCTTTGCCCTTCCTTGGATTTGGGCAATCTCTTTTGAAGTGACCTGGTTGATCACAATTGTAGCAATTTCTGGCTCTTGATTTAGATCGGTTCTTTGACTTTCCACGAGCTCCGGATCTACCATAGTTGCTTGAACTCCTTTGATAACTCCTGCCTCTACCTTCTGTGATGAGAGCATGTCCTTGATTTTCAGGATTCTTTCTCATCTTCTCATTGAGTAGAAGAGCCGATGTGACATCTTTCAACTCAATAGTAGTCTTACCGTGCATGATGGTTGTTGCCAAATTATCATACAAAGATGGCAACGAGTTCAATAGCAATATGGCTTTATCTTCTTCCTCGATTTTCACTCCGAGGTTGGCAAGCTATGTGATTAGTCCGTTAAAAATATTTAAATGTGACAAAAAATTCGTACCTTCACCCATGTGTAGGGCGTATAACTGCTTCTTCAGGTACAATTTATTTGTCAGCGTTTTGGATATGTATAGTCTTTCCAACCTTATTTAAATTCCACGTGCAGTTTCTTCATCAATGATGTTATTTACCACATCATGCAACCTGATTGCACTAACAGCTCTTTCATCCAAGTCATCCCAATCCTTAGCTTTCATGGTATCAGGCTTTTTGGCATCAGCATCTAGTACCATGTGTAATCCTTGTTAGATAAACAGATACCTCATCCTTCTTTGCCATGTTGAGAAACCATTATCTCTGTTGAATTTTGCTACCTCGTACTTTACTCCGGACATTTTTATTTTTCATCGAGTATAGTAATACCAACAGTGAATAGTATTTCAGTGAACGAGCAGAACTTGTGCTCTGATACCAGTTGTTGGGAATAAACCTCCACAGAAATAATATTCACGGTAATAAAAGCGGAATAATAATATAGCACCGAGATACGGTAATTAACAATAATAAAAGAGTAACAACGATACCAAGATTTTTACGTGAAAAACCCTTTTAATAAGGGAAAAAATCACGGCCCCGAGAGGAGCAACTGATATCACTATAGCAAGAAATTTACAGTTTGTAGGTCCGAGTAAAATACTCCAAAGACTACTACAACACTCAAAAGAAATAACCCTCTTTTGATATTTCCACTTCACTACAATATTACTCACTCTCTATTTTTCTCACAGTCTATTTACTTATACCCTGTCTGTGAAACTTCACTCTTTCTTTTTGTATTTGTTGGTGTTGTTAGAAATGAGAGCCAAAGCTCTCATTTTATAGGCAAAACATCGCCTACCATGCTTGATATTTTTCATCTGCATGCCTACCAAATTTGACAAGTGCAGAGAATAAAAAATAAACATGGGCTGCTGTGGGATGATGGCTGCAGCCAACTTTAAAAAAAGGAACCAATAAGGAAGAAAAAATCTTCCTTAAATAATGGGGACGGACCCCACAGAACCAAGCCGAACATATTCTGCAGCCCCATCACATTGCAACATTTTAATAGTGGTCGAAAAATTATTAGAGACATAAGAATGAAAATGTTTAAATCTTTGAAATGCCTCTGATTTTCATTTCATGGGAAACACCTAGGGAAACTTAGTGAAATCATCAAGAAAAAGAATATAATAACAAAAACTAGTAAACGAGACAATAGGAGAGGTCCAAATATCACTACATATTCATTCAAAAGGAAAATTAGTACAAGATTGAGACTTCATAAACGGAAGTTTATGGTGATTGCCAAGTTGGTAAGCGTTACATAGTGAAGCTAAACTATTTAAAGATGAACAAGAAAATTTGTTATCTCTAACTAATCGAGCTAGAACTGCACGGCTTGGATGTCCTAAACGTTGATGCCAAAGAGTTGGAGGAAGACGCAAAACAACAAAGGCTTTGGAGCAACATCACCAATGGAAGATTGAAGTGAATATAGGGGTCCGAGATTATTGCACCTAAGCAGAATTGTCTTCGTCTTGATGTCCTTAATAGAAAAACAACAATAATCAAATTCAATGGAACGCTTATTATTTGTGGTAAACTTTCGAACACTAAGTAAACTAGTAGAAAGATTAGGAGAATAAGAACATTATTAAGAGAAAAGGACGAAGATGGAGTAGAGATATTACCATGACCAGTAAATGCGATAGGAAGTTGATAACCATTACCCACAATAACTCTATCAAAACCAGTGTATGGAGTCACAGAAGAGAGATTACTTGTATTTGGAGTCATGTGGGATGAGGCGCCTGTGTCAACAAATCATTTTGTATCACTAGGAGAAACAACATAACAAGTAGAAGTGGAAGACTGAACATCAGACAAGTATGCCCTAGAACTAAGAGATGGACATTCACTAGCAGAGTGATTGGGTTGAAGACAAAGTTGACACTGGACAAACGAATGCACGGGCATAGAGTTGGAAAAATATAGAAGTAGGGTAGAAGGCGGTGGTCCTAAAATAGAAGAAGATTGGGGGCACGAAGAATATTGTGAAGATGAAGTAGAAAAGTTTTTGTGAGATCCAAGATTGTGATGACCCCTTCCACAACCAGCAGTGGAGTGTTGACCACCATTTTGGTTTCTACCACGACCACGACCGTGAGAGGAGTGTTGCTTGGCAACAAGCACAGTAGTGGAAGAGTCTATATTGGATAAAGAAAAATTATTTAATTGTGATTCATGGAGTAAGAGGAGAGATCGAGTTTCAACAAATGAGGGAAGCAGAATTCTAGTAGAAATAGATGTACTTACAGACATGTAATCTGGAGGAAGACCAGAGAGGATTTGAAGGACAAGATCAATCTCAGAAATAGGATTGCCAATGGATATTAAGGCATCCACTACAGATTTTAAACGATGAACATAGTCATTGATCGAGAGATCACCTTTTTTGAGATTACGAAGTTGGACTTTCAATTGTCGAGTTTGAGAACTCACTTGATCACGAAAGAGGCGTTCTATTTCTAGCCATTCCTCTCTAGCGGTGAGTGAATGGTTCAGACGTAGAATCGCTTGAAGAATCTATTGGGAGATTATCGCTTGAATCCACGATAATACAATGGAATCGAGTTGAATCCACTGTTGAGAGGCAGATTAGGAGCGGAGGTGCCATCATCATTTTTGATGGTGCGATTCGGGCAAGGAAAACAACCATCTATAAAGACATAAACTCCATGTCCCTTAAAAACTGGCAAAAAAAGTTCTCTCCGCAACATGTAGTTGGAGTAGTCAAGGACCGTCGGGACTAAGCTTTTAATGTTAGAAATAGATATGGTAGAATACGAAGGAGGAAAAGATAAAGAAGTATCAACAACAGGAATTTGAGAAGAAGTAGCCGAGTGAGAGGAAGGAGAGGAAGCCATGAGATATGGAATAGGAGAAGGCAACGACCAAGAAACCTAAAGGTGCTGATACCATGTAACAATATGTATTCTTTATAATCAGAGAATTACATGTACAAAGAAGTATTTATAATAAAATAAATACATACAAATGACTAAGCTACCTTGGAGTACAATGAACAATATTTATCAAAAATAAATCATACTATCGAATAACAGAGTGTAAAATGAATTTGGGTTGTTTAGGCCTAAGTGTCAGGTATACAAGAAAATTCAGTGGAGTAGCTAAATTTTTTACTGAATTTCCTTCATCTGACTATGAATTATATGTACTCCTTGCTACCCTACTCTCTTACACCAAATCAGTGTTCTTACAGTATAGTATAGTCTCCCATCTCCGCTAAAACTCCTGCACTCTCTGTAAACAATTTTTCTTCATTACAAAATAGTTGATAGTGCATGTCATTTAAATATATAGTCAATAATTGCGTCAATCTATGAAAAAAGGAACAACATGTTTAAAATATTTGTATGTGATTTTACAAAATCGAGTGTAGTAAATGTTTTGAAATCCATGAGCAATACAAACCAGTGTTTACAATAGTATTTGATAAAACTGAAATAAGCAACATTCATTTCAAGTCCTGTTTATAGTAGTAGTTTGAGAAGAATGATTACAGTAATCCTTTATAAAGTGCTTACTAAACCAAAGGAAACTGGGTACCCGCATTATCACATTTATCACTTTGCAAATTTTATTCTAGGCTATATGTAAAAGAAATCTTTCCTGAGTTTAAGTGAAATCCGCACCTGCGATGGAAATTCCGCAGGTGCGGAGCCAGAGATACGGCAGTTAGGTCGCATGTGTGATTTATCTGGGCAGAAAAGGGGAAAGGCTAAATTTTTGAGTTTTTGAAAGGCGAATTGAGGTCGGATTGGAGTAATCCTTATATGGTTGGACTCGATAACGAATGGGTGTCCGGATTTGTAATTTTGTCGCGTTCCGAGACACGGACCCCGGTTGACTTTATCCGATTTTTCCAATTCTTCGCAAAGATCGTAATTTCATTGTTTGAATTAGTTTCCTACAGTTATATTTATAGTATGAAATTGTTTTGGCTAGATTCAAGCCGTTCGGAGTTGGAAAATCGAGGGAAAGGCCTTTTAGTGGATTGATTTAGCGTGGTTTGAGGTAAGTGTCTTACCTAACTTTATGCGGGAGAATTTTCCCTTAGGATTGGTGTTGCTTGTGTTAATTGTGATGTGTAAGAGCCCTGTGCGCAAGGTGACGAGTGTGTACACGAGCTAAATGTGGAAATTATCGGTTTTAACTATGTAAATTCCTTTCATGTCTTAATTGAGTTACCTTAACATGTCAAAGTCATCATTTTTAGTCTAATTTCACATATCTATTTGTCTTATCACTTACTTGCTAATTGCTCAACATGTTTAGTTGAAATTCTTGTTTCTCTTATTCCGTATTCGTTATTTAACTATTGAATTTTTTACTTGAAATTTCTATTTCTTGGAATAACTTGTTATTGAAATTGGTATTGAGCTGCAAAGGGTGTGATTCCTATTAAGGAAAAGTTTAAGTTGTTAAATATCATTCTATTGAGTTATTCTTTTGGTGGTTATTTGTTGAGACTTTTTGTACATTGTGGTTGAGCCATGAGCTCTTTTTTATGAAATTCTATTATTGTTTGGTTTCTCTAGCAAATTGTGATATTGGGTACTTGAGGTGCGATTTGTGATACATTGTGATATTGATACGCATGAAATGGTATAAGGTCTGGGTGTTGAAGTGCATGCAGTGAAATAAGGTGAGCTTGATGCGCATTGATAGTAGGAGAACTACTAGAAGCCATGCAGTAAGGTGAGTTAAAATGCAGGATCCCATTTCGGCAAAAATAATTGTCAAAACTAAATGTAAAGGCTCCCGTGGTGATATAAGGAAATGTGTGATTTATTTTTGTGATTTGAGACTACGAGGCGGTGCCTCGGTAGTGACTGTTGTTAACATTTCCCCATTCTCTTGTACTTGTTTTTTATCGTTGTTTCCTTAGCATATTATTAATTATCTTTCTTCGTGTTGCACTATTTGCTTAGTTCTGTGTAGCTAATTTTGTTATGATATTCGTTGTTTCAATTTCATTACTGCCACTATTACACTCCCTACATTTGTTCAGTCTTTCATTTATTTCAAGTAGGGCCCTGACCTAAACTCGTCACTACTCTACAATGTTGGCTTGGCACTTACTGGTGCCGTTGTGGTGTACTCATCCTACTCTTCTGCACATCTTTTTGTGTAGATCCAGGTACTTCCTACTAGCCCAAGCATTAGTTGGGATTCTACTGCGGATACTTTAAGGTATAGTTGCCGGTGTCCGTAGGCCTCGGAGTCCCCCACTCTCTAGATCTCTTATTTCATTATCCTTTATATATAGACATGATGTATAGGATTATCCAGTATTCATATTTAGAGCTTGTGAGTTGTATTTTATCGGGTCTCGAGATTCGTATATGCTGAGCTGAAGCATTGTTTTATATATAGCTATTGAGTTTGAGACTTATATTTATTATTAATTCAATTATTCTACATGTTGTTAGCCTTACCTAGTCTTAGAGACTAGGTGCCGTCACGATATTCTACAGAGAAAATTTCGGATCGTGACAAGTTGGTATCAATACTCTAGGTTCAGAGGTGTCATGAGTCACAAGCAGGTTTAGTAGAGTCTCACGGATCAGTACAGAGTCGTCTATACTTATCCTCAGGAGGCTTTGGAACTATTGGGAAAAGCTTCACTTCTTTGATTTCTTATCGTGTGGAATTGTTGACTTCGAAATTCTAAACTTCTGCCATTCTATTATCTCACAGATGGTGAGGACACACACAGCCGGATCGGATGACTAGACACATGCACCCTCGCTAGAGCTCAGGTCTAGGGTAGAAGCCGAGGACGTCCACATGGTATAGCCAGAGCACTTGCATGAGCTACTACCGAGGAGCCACCGGTAGCTCCAGTTGGAAAGCAGGCACCTGAGATGCTTGTTACTGCCCCAACACTCCAGGAGACCCTCGCCTAATTTCTGAGCATGTTCGGTACTTTAGCTCAGGCAGGGTTGATCCCACTTGCTCCTGCCACATCTCAGGCCGAGGGAGAAGCACATACCTTGATGACATGTACAACACACCTCACTAAGAGATATGATACGATTGTATGCAATAATAATTACCCAACTAGTCGTCGGAGTCAAATCCACTAGGAGTTATAAGGGGTACTAGGAGTATATATTTGAAGCAAGCAAATGGGTTATCTAAGATTGCACTTCCACAACAAAGCTTTGTTTTCTACTTCTATGTTACTCTAATGAATGCAAGCTAAAGAAAATAGACTAGAAATGAATATTTTTGAGGTTTCTCCAAATAGTTTAAAGTCCTAAGGCTATGACCATAACCGAAGTGTTTGCTTAATGGGATGAAGATGTTACTGCTTATTTGTTGATTGGGGTGACTCTATAATACCCACTCAATACCTCTCAGTAAAAGAGTGACTTTACCCAATTTGGATTTCTCAAGTTCAACTAGGTATCAATTTGAACAATTGATATGAACTCAAGTCGGGTCCTTACTATATCTAGTTTGAACCCTTTAATTAAGAAAATCAATCTCTCAATTAGCCCAGTTCCTTGTTAGCCAAGTTATCCTAGACTAAGTCCCTCTGTCTCACGTAGAGACTAAGTCAAATGGGCATGAATTAATATTTGCAATATTAATTCTACTATTGAAGCATAAACTAAGCTAAATAATAAATACCCAATCTTAAATAAATGTTCAATTAATCACGCATAAGGTTTACACACTAGAATTAGGTCATAACCCTAGTAAAAGTCTAGCTACTCATAATAGAAGTTGCAGAAAATAGAGAAAAAAGCTAATTAAACTCATAATGGAAGATTAATATGATGAAATCTAATGTTAAAAATACTCACAAAACCTAAAACTTCCTAAAATAGTAAAAAGAAATGGCTATAATAACTTTGGATGTTCAAACTTGACCTAATTTTGTGAAACTCGTCAATTTATACTGGGCCAAAAATTGCGGACAAAAATGCCCTCAAGAGGTTCTGCAGCCTCACAATTCCATGCGCTATCCATAGATTTCTTTAGCTAGTAGTAAGGTAAGTTCTGTGGCTGCACATTTTTGGACTACGTCCGCAAGGCAATCTTCAGCGACCGCACATCTATGCTTCTGCGCTCTTTATTGCCTTGTGCTTCGGAACACTCCTTTTTGAGTCGGAATTATCATGGGAGACTAAACTTCCAGCATTCCTGCAATCTACATGATTTCATTAGTTTTGGCAACACAATTCGATACTTTCGGGCTAAGACAAGAGCAAAAAGGTGCTAATAAGCAGTCAAAATCCCTACTTATCAACTCCCCCAAACTTAAGTCTTTGCATGTCCTCACGCAAATAAATTAGTTATCACTTCAAAGAGTTAAAGTTCATTTCAGCGAGTCAAAGGTGAGTCATTCACACATCAGTTGGGACCAACAATTACCCACACTACTCATGCATTATCAACAAGGCGACAAGTTAAGCATTCATGCACATATAAATCTAATGTGACGTTTAAGCTTCAAGAATTGACTTTACTCATCAAGGACTCTTGATCTATCATGTAGGCCATGGTGGACTCCAAACTCTTCCTCCTCTACTTTCCATTTCCCAAGCTCACTTAAGAAATTTTTCCGCTACTTTCCATTTTCCAACCTCACTTAAGAAATTTTAGCAGTCAATCCAAAGATTCATGAAAGATGCACTCATATCTCTCAAGAGAATGTCACAAGTACGACTTCAAGTACCATAGGCTTGCCCCTCATGTAGATCACCCCTAATGTAAGCTCACTCGGTTTGTAATCAAGTAAGACTTCTTTCGGGATGTAATGGAGGCTTTTGGATTAGGGTTAGATACAATATGGGTAAGTGGTTACACCTTTCCTTAAGCACTCCATCTTTCATTTCTCGGCTCACACTTGCCAATTCTTAGAGGCACTTTATTTTTATTGGGGGACTAGAGAGACTTAACGTCACTCTTTATTGATCATTTTATTCTTTATCCCCCCTTTTTGATTTCTCAATGCTTGGGATCATTACCTCTTTTTGAATCCATTCAACCCTTTCACTTATTCACTTTTTGCAGTTTTTTTTTCTTTTCTTTTCTTGCCTTCTCTTCTTATATAGGTCATTTCTTTTCTTTTTTGTGCCTTATACCTTTTTCAACTTCTTCATATCTCCCCCAAACCTACGTTTTAAGGCATTTGCTTCACAAGAGTTTTAGGAAAGCTCGGGTGCCAAGAGAGGGTCACGATAAAATGGGAGCTTTCACATGTTTATCAAATGAGAAAGGCTTGAGGCTCGAAGAGGTTGACTAGGGATAGTGACATTGGCTGGCAATAAAAAAAATCAAACGAGCCAAGGAAATCCTATCACTTCTCAAACTAAGCAAAACTTAGGATTTCTACTTAAAACACATTCGGCGCAAGTTCTACACCCTTCGCATGGATACTTGGACTAGCAACAATTCATCTCACCCCTCACGCAACTAGATTGTAAAAGAGGATAGAGTCAAGGGTCCACAACATCCACATTAAAGTTTAAAGATCACTATGGTCCAATTAAACCACTCGATGATCACCAAAGTCAACATAAGAGTCACAAAGTCCCTAACTAGAGTTATTTCCTTTTAAAACCATGTCTCTAACCGTAAGAATGTACTTAAGTGTGTTGGTGCCAAATGAAGCATGGTTGACTCTGGATCATCACTTAATTAGGTCATTTTATTCATTATACTACTATTACTACCTAAACACAAAAATGGACTTATTCCCTTAAGAAGGTCGTCACGCCATCCATCGTTGGGACGAGTCACTAGGTTCACACAATAACTACCATTAGTTTTGCAATTTTGTGCACAATTTGACATGGCAACATCATATATACATGAAATATGTTAACCCAGTACCCATAGAGAATGTATTCGCTAACCTATTACAGATTTCCCCCCATATGGATACACAGTTGAATTCTACTGTCAAATGCCCTAGAAATATCAATAATCTACAAATTAAAAGATAAAGATTAACAAGAAATTGAAGCATACCAGAAGAATGAGTGTGATAAATGACTGATCAAAGATGTTGTGTGTGTGGACAGATCGAATCACCAAGAAATTTCAAGAGAGTACTAATTTTGTGCTCAGAGAGTGAAAAATCATGACAATTGCCCCTGCCACTCTATTTATACTGGTTTTCTACTAAGAGGAAGAAGGTAGAGTGCAGCTGTGTTCTGCACTCTGTTACCTGGGGTCTCTTCTCATCTTTTCATATGCGGCCTATACAATTTCTTGTGAAGCCGCAAATTTCCTATGCGGTCGCAGATTTCTCATGCGACCGCACATTGACCTCTTTTCTGACAGCTAAACTTTAGACAGTTGGTATTTTCAACCTCACATTTGTGCGGTCTGCAATCTAATTGTGCGGCCGCAATGTTCTTCTTCTATAGCACTACAAATTGTACGGTACACATAAATCAACTATGCTCCGTAATTCTTGCAACACTTAGCCCATTTTTTCCATGACTTCTATAAGTAACACTCAATCTGCAGCACATTTCAAATCAAGTTAGGATAAAACAACACCTAACTACAAAAGGAAAAAGGAAAAGAAACATGGGTTGCCTCTGAATAAGCGCCGGATTTAACGTCGCAACACGATGCTGAACACCATCAATTGAAATGAATGACCGCCATGACGTGGCTATCTCCAATTTTCCCAAGTAGTGCTTCACCCAGTGACCATTGACTCAGAATACTTCATTGTATTTGTTCTTCAAGTCCAATACACCAAAAGGTGTCACACCCACAATTTCAAAAGGATCACTCCATTTAGACTTTAGCTTGCTGGGAAACATCCTCAACCTTGAGTTAAACAACAGTACAAGATTGCCCACCTTGAACTCTTTGTTCCAAATATATTTGTCATGAAGATATATCATCTTTTCTTTGTACAAGGACAAACTTGCGTAAGCATGGTACCGGAACTCATCAAATTCATTCAAATGTGCAACCCTAAAGTTAGCGGCTACATCGCAATCAAGATTCAACTTCTTTAGAGCCGACATGGCTTGGTGCTCATGTTCCACCGAAGGGTGACAAGCTTTTCTGAACACCAACCGGTATGGTGATATTATTATAGGTGTTTTGTAAGCCGTCTGATAAGCTCATAATGCATCATCAAGCTTCTTGTACCAATCTGTTCGATTAAATTTCACTATTTTGGACAAAATACTCTTTGTCTGCCGATTGGAGACTTCCACTTGACCGCTAGCTTGTGGATGACAGGGAGTCATGACCTTATGAGTAACACCATACTTGCTAAGTAAAGTGTCGAAAGCCTTGTTGCAAAAATATGACCCACCATCACTTATAATAGTCTGCGGAGTACCAAACCTTGTGAAAATATTTTTCTTCAAGAACGCCACCACACTTCTCGCCTCATTGTGGGTAAGGAAACGACCTCAACCCATTTGGACACATAATCCAATGTGACCAAATTGTATGTTTTTCAACAATAAATCATAAAAGGACCCATTAAATCAATACCCCACACATCAAAAATATCAATCTCCAAAACGATAGTGAGAGGCATTTAATTTTTCTTTGAGATTCCACTAGCCCTTTGACATTCATCACATCTTTTCACTACTAACTTGCATCTTTGTAAAGAGTAGGCCAATATAAACCACAACTAATTACTTTGGTTGTCATTCTCGTCCCACCATGATGACCACCATATGGCAAAGAATGACAAGCCTCAAGAATTTTACCTTGCTCTTCTTCCGGTACACATCTTCTAATCACCTCATTCATATAATTTCCACTGGCCAATTGAAATTCATCACATCCTTTTACTAACTCATTAGCATCTTTGTAAAGAGTAGGCCAATAGAAACCAAAACTAGTTACTTTGATTGTCATTATCATCCCACCATGATGACTGCCATATGGCAAAGAATGGCAAGCCTCAAGAATTTTACCTTGCTCTTCTTCCGGTACACATCTTCTAATCTCCCCATTCGTACAAATCCGAAAAAGGTATGAATCATCCCAGTAATAATCTTGACAATCTTGTTTGAGCCTCTTCCTTTGACTTGAAGTGAGCTTACCCGGGATGATTCCACACACAAGAAAATTTTCTAAATCCCCAAACCGTGACACCTCTTTCATTGAAATTGATAAGAGTTGCTCTTCTATGTTGGATATCGCAACAAGAGTACCTATCTCATCAATCGAGCTTTGGATTCCTTTTTGCTCATAATATAACAAAGCGCTGCATGATCCATATGGATAATAACTTTTGCACCCATCAAGTACAGGCGGAACTTCTCAATTGCAAATAGAATATCAAGGGGCTCTTTCTCTGTAACAGTATAGTTGAATTAGGTTCTATTCATGGTCTTACTAGTATATTAGACCGGATGAAATTTTTTGTTGATGCGTGCCCTAAAACAACCCCAATGCTACGCCACTTGCATCACACATGAGTTCAAAAGGTACACTACAATTTGGAGCGATGATGGTATAGTTGTCGACTTGAGCTTGAACAACTCAAAACCTCTCATATAATCATCATTGAAGTTAAACTTAGCATCTTTCTCAAGAATCTTGCACAAAGGTTTCACCACCTTAGAGAAGTTTTTGATGAAGAGCCGTTCGAAACCCCCATGCCCTAAGAAATTCCGCACACCCTTCACCGAGGTTGGGGTGGAATCTTAGAAATCACCTCAATCTTTGCCTTGTCAACTTCAATTCTATTCCTTGAGATTTTGTGGCCAAGGACAATGCCTTCCTCGACCATGAAATGACATTTTTCCCAATTGAGCACCAAATTTGTTTCTTCACAATTAGGCAACACTTTGTCCAAATTTGCAAGACAATCATCAAAAGAATCTCCGAACATTGAGAAGTCATCCATGAAAACTTCAAGGTAGTCCTCCACCATGTCCGTGAAAATAGCCATCATGCATCTTAGAAAAGTCGCGGGTGCATTGTACAAACTAAATGGCATCCGCTTGAAAATAAAAGTACCACAGGGACATGTAAAAGTTGTTTTCTCTTGATCTTGCGAAGCAATGAGAATTTGGTTGTAGCCCGAGTACCCATCAAAAAAGCAATAGAAAGCACGGGTGGCCAATCTATCGAGCATTTGATCTAAGAAAGGAAGTGGAAAGTGATCCTTCCCTGTAACCTTGTTAAGCTTGCAATAGTCCATACATACCCCCAACCGGTTACCATTCTTGTCGGAATTAATTCATTATTGTCTTTGGTGATCACCGTCATGTCCCCCTTATTTGGAGCACATTGAACCAGAGAAGTCCATGAACTATCGGAAATGGAGTAGACAACCCTGACATCCAACCACTTGACAATATCCTTTTTGATAACTTCTTGCATAGCCTCGTTGAGTCTCCTTTGATGTTCAATAGATGTTTTGGCGCCATCCTCCAACTTGATCTTGTGCATACAAAAGGTGGGGCTTATCCCTCGAATATCTGCCAAGGTCCACCCAATAGCCTTCTTCCTCTTTTGAAGCACTGCCAATATGGAATCTACCTGCACATTAGTCAAACAAGAGGAAAGAATAACCAGTAAAGTAGAACAATGACCAAAAAATTCATACCGAAGATGTGGAAGCAATGACTTTAACTAAAGGTAGGAGGCTCTTTATTAGAAGGATTTGTATGAGGAGGAGTCCTATTTTCAAGATACAACGACAATTTCTGGGGTGCATAGTTGTATGAACCCAGTCCTTGCAAAGAGTTCACATATTCCCTAAAGCCATCCATCTCGTCATTATAAAAGTTAGAGCATGATGACCTCCAAAATATTACCAATATTCGTTGTAGCACCTTTTTCATCAACAATAACATCAGTCACCAAATCCACAAAAGAACACACCTCATAGCAATTTAGTTGCCACATGGATTTACACAAATGCAATACCATTTTTTCATCACCAACCAAAAAAGTCAGTTCTCCGGCTTCAACATCACAAAGAGTCTTACCCGTAGCAAGGAAAGGTCTTCACAATCTTGAATGACAAAATCTACCAGAAGAATGAATTTATCAACATGTACCAAAACATCTTCAATCATACCCAACGGCCTTTTCATGGTATGGTCGGCCATTTGCAATCTCATAGAGGTGGGTTTTGGTTTCCTAATTCCCAAAGTATTGAAAACCAAATAGGGCATCAAATTGATACTTTCCCTAAGATCACAAAGAGCTTTAGAAAACTTGGCACTTCCAATTGTATAATGAATCGTGAAAGCACCAGGATCCTCCAACTTAGTAGCCATTGAATGCACAATCGCACTCATTGATGAGTGACTTTGATGGTTTCAAAATTCAGTGACCGCTTCTTTGTCACAAGATCCTTCATAAAATTTGCATAATCGGGCATTCCAAAGCTTCAACTAATGGCACATTGATTAAGAGACTCTTCATCATTTGAATGAACTTCTTGAATTGATTCTCACCATTTTAGTTGGCAAGTCTTTGAGGATATGGAGGTGGAGGCGTAGGCAATGATGCCTTAGCCTTTTGCACTACCACCTATGGTATGTCTATAATGTGTTCCTAGACGGGTTCACCTCCTCTTGAGCCTCTTCCACACTATCATCAATATCGATTCGAACTTCATCATTAGGTTGCACCACATTGTTTGGGATCTCTTCTTCTTGCATCACTTGATCATCATCAACAAGTTGCCTTTGACTTGAGGTGGGTGCATTCCCACCTTTTCCACTTCTTATGGTAACGGCCATGACTTGCCCCATATTGTTACCACCCTTTTGGTTTACTATCGTGTCACTTGGTGGTGCCCCCTTAGGATGAGAATTTAAAGCTTGAGAGATTTGCCCCGCTTGAACTTCTAGTTTGTGGATTGATGTGCTGTGTGAGGGAAGTTGGGTACCCGAATCGACAATCTTTTCCATCATTTGCTTGAACATACTTTCAATACGCCCCATCTTATTGTTTGAAGAACTTGGAACATGGGAAGGATAAGAAGGTGGGTTTCTCGGTTGTTAGTACATCGTAGGCCTTGGAAAACCCGACCCTCAGTTGCCTTGATTATTGCTCCATCTGCCTTGATTGTTAACTCCCCAATTTCCTTGGTTGTTTCCACTCTAATTTCCTTTATTGATTTTTGTTATGCCAATTTCCTTGATTTTTGTTGTTACGCCGATTCCCTTGATTGTTGTTTTAACTCTAATTTCCTTGATTGTTAGAATTTCAATTACCTTGATTGTTCTGAGGTCGCCATTGTTGTTGGCTTAGGACTTGGAAGTTGTTTCTTTTTCATTGAAAATTGTTCACATATTGCACTTCCCCTTTTTGTTCATTATATGAATCATCTTTCTCAAAACCACTATCTTCTTGCACATAGTTCTCCATTCGAGTTTGCACTTGTGGACCCTTGGTCCTCCTCTTGTTCACCATCATGTTCACCCCTTACATAGCATTGACTTGCTTAGGAGCTTGCACTTGACTAAGTTAAGCCTTTTCTAGTTGATTCTTTGGCAATGGATTGTCCATGGTCATGCAATTCTTTGTGAAGGTGGATCATATTTGAATCACCTAGTGGAACATTGGCCCGGGATTGCCAAGACGATGACGTTTTCGCCATCTCATCCAAAATCTCACACGCCTCCACATAAGGCATAGTCATGAAGTTTCCACCGGCTAGTTGATTTAATATACATTGACTGGTTATGTTAATCTCATGATTGAAGGTTTGTTGAATCATGTTTTCTGTTATATCATTGTTGGGACATTCCTTGACCATAGTTCTATATCGCTCTCATATCTGGTGTAGTGGTTCATTCGGCTGTTGCTTGAATGCCAAAATTTCATATTGAAGTGTAGCCATGTGTCTGGGAGAGAAAAACTTAGCAATCAATTTTTCCGCCAACTCATCCTAAGTGTGAATAGGATGGTTCGATAATCGTTCCAACCAATCTAAAGATTTTCCCCGTAGAGAGAAGAGAAAAAGTCTTAGCCTTAATGCATCCTTAGAGATATTCGCTTGCTTGCTCCCCCAACAAGTATCCACAAATCCTTTCAAATGTTCATAAGCATTTTTAGTTGGAGCACCAGTGTAATGATCATATCGGTCATTTTTAGAATTTACACCCCGATCCCCTATTTACTGCTTTCCATGTATTTATTTCTACTATTTTGATTTGCCGGGATGTTCGGTTTTGAATTTCGGAGAGTTTTGGAACACTTATTCCCTAAATGAGAGCTTAAGTCTTTGAAATTTGACCATAGCCGGAACAATGTGAAGACGACCTCAGAATGGAAATCTGATAGTTCCGTTAGCTTTGTTGGGTGATTTCGGGCTTAGGAGCATGTTCGGATTGTGTTTTGGAGGTCCGTAGCTAATTTAGGTTTGAAATGACGAAAGATAGATTTTTGAAGTTTCCGGTTCGATAGTGAGATTTTGATCCGATAGTCGGAATGAAATTTCGGAAGTTGGAGTAGCTCCGTAATGTTGAACGTGACATGTGTGCAAAATTTCAGGTCATTCGGATGAGGTTTGATAGACTTTTTGATCGAAAGCGAATTTTAAAAAATTGAGAGTTCTTAGGCTTGAATCCATGGTTAATTTGAGGTTTCGATGTTGTTTTAGGTGTTTTAAGGATTGGTACAAGTTTGGACAGTGGTATTATACTTGTCGGTTCCTTTGGTTAAGGTCCCGGGGGCCTCGGGATGATTTCGGGTGGTTGATGGAGGAACATTTAGGGATGATTTCGGGTGCTAACAAAGTGCTTGTGAGTGCTGACTAGAGGCGGTGGTTGGTGGTGATTTTGGTTGATGCTGGTGGTTTTGGGTAGTAGCTAGTGGTGATTGGTAGTGGTAGCGATTACGGTTGAGAATGGTGGTAGCGGGTGTAATAGTTAATAATGGTGGGTGTTCGGGTGATAGTGGTTGTGATTGAGGAAGGTGATGGTGGGTGGTGATAGTTTATAATGGTGGACGATGTTGGCTATGGTTATTGATGATGATAATGATGATAGGGTGGTAGTGTGACGGCTAGGGGTGTGCATTCGAATTGGTTTATCGATAAATCGAATCGATTTATTGATTTATCGATTTCGATTTCAAAATTTTCCTTATCGAGTTATCGATTTCGATTTCAATTTTGTCCTCTTCGATTATCGATTTATCGATAAACCGATAAGAAATACTAAAAAACTTAATTAATTTTTAATTTTTTTTTACCCTTATTCTATAATACCCTTTCCTTTACCCTAAGTCCCTAACCCTATTATTTCATCTATCACATTTAAGGAATGATCATATTTAAAGCTCAAGGGAATGAATTTCAAATTAATGGAAAATAGAATTAGCCGTGATGATGTATTTTTATTTTTTTTATACCGTTGGAGTGTTGGTGGCATACATTTGATCCCTTACTTTAGTTTCGTTGCATGTGCTTGTTGACACAATTTTTATGTTATAAACAGTGTTCATCTTATTTTAGCTTCTTTTGGTCCATATTAGTTAGGCATATTTATAGCGATATACTTTTCGTGGAATCCCGTAAATTTTTTTATTGGTGTAATCGATAACCGAATCGATAAGCCCCAAAAATTGATAATTCAAAATCGAAAAAATTGAAACCTTATTGAAACGATAACGATAAGTATATGTACAAATAGATAATCGATAAGTACTTATCGATAAGGGTCAAAATCGAATCGATAAATCGAATGCACACCCCTAGTGACGGCTATGGTTGAGGATGGTGGTTGTTAATAATGGTAGGCGGTGCCGATAATTAGTAATGAATGTGTATGATATCATCTTAATAAAATTAAGTCTTTGTTGTATATCTTAATTATACAGACGTATTCAGACCCATTAAGTAGTTGTGAAGCAAATTTGAAGCCCGCAAATGCGAGAAATCCATCGCATTTGTGTAGACTCCCACACCTCTACAATCATCGTATTTGCGATGAAAAGTTTGCAAATGCAAACACTGACCTAACCTCAAATTCGACACAATGATCGCAAAAGGGAAGAATTTCCCTCCCCAGCTCCCATCGCAAATGCAAAATTTTTCTCGCAAATACGGACACTGGCCTTCAGCAAATGCGACCTCATGATTGCCATTGATACCTAATTTTTTTCTATATTTATTTATATGCATAAGTACCTTCAAAATAGCACATACATGCATATATAAGCATTCACAAGGTTTCTATAATTTTCGTATATTTTAAAAGCTTTTTAATTGATTTATTTCCTTCCCTTTTATTCATAAAATCCCCAATAATAATTCCCATAATTATTATTATCGTGATTTGGTATTTTAATTTCTATATTTATTCCAAAATATGGTTAATATATTTTCTATGCATTTTTATAATTGCATTTGGTATTTTTAAGTTAAATTGCATATACTTGCAATAATAGCCCATTTAATGTATAATTATATTTTATATGTATAAAATTGGTCCTTATATTTTTAAAATGATAAATATCTATTTTAAATCATTTAGTTATATAAAATTATTTTCCAGAAGTTATTTATTATAAATTATAAAGGGGAAAATAGATATTTAAAATATAGCCAGATTTACATTTCAATTGTAGCCTAAATTAAACCCAAACCCAGCCCAATTTCCTATTAAAATACACGACCCAAACCCTGAACCCGTCTACCCGATCCAACATAAATTAAATCCTGGTCGTTGATCTCCATATCAACGGCCCACATTGATTATTTCCTTTTTTAATTCCTAAGATCCCTAACCCTAGCCTCCTTTCCAAATCCCACCGCCTCTGTATTCTCTCATCTCTCAAACACTCAGCCTAACCCTAGCTCCTCTCACCCGCCGACCTCCTTCCCCAGTCTTCTCCGGTGACCACCCTTCAACCCCTAAGCCTCCAATGGCTCCTCCATTGCCATGCTCATCTTCTCTGAGGCCTTCAAGGACCCTGGGCCACACCGACTTATATCTAGGGTTTGCTATTTGGCTGTTCATGGCTACTCCAGTGTGATTTCGAGCAAAATCACACTGTATTTGTTATGATCTTTGAGTTTATAAACACGTTCTTCCATCTCTACCTGGATTTCTTCTGAAATCCTAAATTTTTGCTTACAACTCCTAGACCTGTACGATTTTTAAACGATTTGGGTCTGCTCTTTTGATGTTTTGCACTATTCTTGAATATCTTTTACAAGAATCATCAATTTCCAGTTGTTTTCACCCTCTTCTAAAGTTAGGGTTTTTCGAAACTTCTTCTACAGTTTGTTTAAATTGATTTTTTATGTTTTAACTTCTACCATTTGCATATCTCGACTGATTCTATGTATTTATTTCTTTTTCAACTCGCCTATGTTAAAATCCCTAATATTTCTAGATTTTTTTGTTTGGTTCTGTGTATTAGCATGACTACTCAATTCTTGTTAAGTTTTTGTAGTTACCTTGCTTCGAATATGTTCTTACTGAGTTCTTAGCCTAACTTATACCACCTCTATGTGATTATGTTCATCTTGATTTGTCACGACCCGGATTTCCCACCCTTGGGAGTCGTGATGGCGCCTACTCATAGAAGCTAGACAAGCCATGAACTTAAAATCTTTAAATTCTTTTGTTTTTAATTACTTTTTAACCAATTAAATTAGCAGGAAATAAACAATTAAATAACAACGGAATATGAAATTTAGCGGAAGTCTTAAATAAATATAAAATCGAATCATCCTGAAGACCAACACATGCCTCTAACCAGAACATGGTGTCACAACATCCACGGGCTATCTAGGATTTACTACAAATAAGTGTGTGAAAGAAAGTAACATAGTCTGTCTCGAGTACCAATGAAAATAGAACATAAAAACTGATAGTAGAGACGCTGGGCCTGCGGATGCTAACAAGGCTACCTCAGAGTCTCGAATTGAAGGATAGCTCCCGATCTATTGCTGATGACTAAATGTTGCTCCGAGATCTGCACACAATGTCGAGTGTAGTATCAGCATAACCGATCCCATGTGATGGTAAGTGCCTGGCCTAACCCCGACGAGGTAGTGACGAGGCTAGGACAAGACTCCAGATAAACCTCTGCAGTTATATATGCAGACAACAGAAAATAAATAAGAATAAACAGTTTAAATAGGAGGGGAAAATGCTTCAGGATAACAGATAAAGCAGAATCTCAAGAGAATTATAAGGAAAACAAAATCCACTCTTAACAAGAATAAGGAAAATAAAAATAGATTTCACTCTTTTTTCACATCTCCTTGTAGGCGTGCAACCCGATCCCATTTTTTAAATCTTGTGGTAGGTGTACCACCCATTCCCATTTCATTATATCTCGTGGTAGGAGTACCACCCGCTCCCATTTTATCATATCTCATGGCAGGTGTACCACCCGCTTCCATTTTACTATAACTTGTGGTAGGCGTACCACCCGCTTCTTTTTCATCAATAACTTACGGTAGGCATACCACCCGCTCCTATTTCATCAATAACTTGTGGTAGGCGTACCACCTGCTCCCATTTCATTATATCTCATGGTAGGCGTACCACCCGCTCCCATTTTATCATATCTCATGGTAGGTGTACCACCCGCTCCTATTTTACTATAACTTATGGTAGGCGTACCACCCGCTCCCATTTCATCAATAACTTATGGTAGGTGTACTACCCACTCCTATTTCATCAATAACTTGTGGTACGCGTACCACCCGCTCCCATTTCAATCCAACACAATTTCATAATAAAATCCCGACAAGGGAACAAAAGCAACATAGAAATATCCCGGCAAGGGAATAACAATATCAAATCAACGACCCCGGCAAGGGATAACTAGCTATAACCAATCCTAGCTCAACTCCTACTCAGTCAAATTAATATCAATACTCAAGGTCATGCTCGACACCAATGCATAAATACTCGTAACCATGCCTATACATCGTACTCAACAGGTAGCAAATAACAATTATGACTCAACTCCTAATCCCTCAAGCTAGGGTTAGACTAAATACTTACCTCGATGCCTTGAACACAACTCAAGTCTCAATTATAGCTTTACCCTTTGATGCCACCGCCAATTTGGTCATATCTAATCACAAATTACTTAATTTCATCAATAAATGCTAAATGAATCAACCCCAATGCATGAAAATGAGTTTTCCAAAGTTTTCCCCAAAAGGTCAAAAATCACCCACGGGCCCACATGGTCAAAACCCGGTTACCCATTCCCCCACGAACTCAAATATATAATTTATTTTGAAATCGGACCTCAAATGGAGGCCCAAATCCCCAATTTTTGAAAAACATAGGTACTACTCAAAACACCCAATTTCCCCCATGAAAATCTTTGATTTTAGGTTGAAATCATGTTAAAAGATGTTAATGATTGAAGGAAATGAGTAAAAACTAACTTACAATCGATTTGGAAGAAGACTGTTTCTTGGAAAATCGACCAAAGGAGTTTGTGTTTTGAAAAAATGTTAAAAATGGTTTAAAATCGGCTAAGTATAGAAAAATGCAGGTCTTAGTGTCGCACCTCCTTTTTACCTACTAAACCCCATGAAGGAGTATAATAGTGGTAGTTTTTCCAATTAAAGGACAATCGAAACAGGATTCGTTTATTAAGAGATTCAGAGTCGCCACTTGGGAGATTTATGGTGTCCCAAGTCACCGGTTTAAAGGTTTGACTCTGTTTAACAGTCCGCTAACCAGAAATCCGGATAAGGAATTCTATTAACCCGGGAGAAGGTGTTAGGCATTTCCGAGTTTCGTGGTTCGTGCACGGTCGCGCAACTATTATATTTGGCTTGAATTATCTGATTTTAACAATTATGAACCTATGTGCAATTTTTTATTTTTAACTGCTTTTTAATTAATTTTAAGGAAAATTGAACGTCGTTTAAAATATGTTTTTGGATTGCGTCACATGAAATGCACCCACAATCCGAAACATATTTTATCCGACGTCTTAGGATTTGGATTTGGGTCACATGAAATGCACACCCGAGTTTAGGAAGGTAAAATTATTAAAGTATGCGCCTAAAGAGACTAACACATTATTATCTTTTGGGAAGGCCGTGAAATCCGCTAGACGGCCCATCTCGAAATCTAAGAAATTATTATAACCATTTATTGAGGGCCCCGCAGTTTGTGCATTTTATTTGGCGAGGCTCGTCTCATTTTCTATTTAAGGATATCCTGAAGCGACTATGATTTTTGCTATTTATTTTGTCTCTAAAAAAAAATAAAGAAAGGGCCCTAATTATTTAATATTATAAAATTCGGGCCTCGAGTTCAAGTCCGGATTCAAACAAAAGGGACAACCTCCTAATTTGAATCCGCTACCTAACCCGAAAAACCCCAACTTATACTATATTGCAATCTTGAAATCAGGCCCCACAGCTTGCGACCAGGCTAGAGTTATTTGGACTTCAATAAGTACAGCGGCCCAGTTAAAGCAATTGTTGTAATACGTAACTGATTTGCAGGATCAGTGATAATTTGCCTATGAGGATCATGCCTTTTTGATTTTCAAGATTAATTATAAACATTGATTAGTTTGAAGTTGTCGAACAACGTCAATTCCTAAATCACACTTAGACACCCTTATAGTTAAAATCCATGCACTACTGAACACTACTCATGCCATCTTAAATTCAGAATTAATCAGTGACTAGCTATTACTTCAAAACTGTAATTTATTATGAACCTACTTCATCAAATGACATGCAAAGTTATTTGTTCCTAACAGTTGACTACTCAGCCATCAACACAAGTGCATATCAAATTCCTGGGCCGAATTATCTTCAATTTTGAATGTCTAAACTAACAAACTAACTGCTCAAGTTGACAAATACACTGGTAGGGATTTTACAACTATAACTCACAGTCAACTGAATACAATTTGTGAAATACTTCAAACTATTCGAATATCAATGACTATATAATTATAGAGTTTGATCCATGACTACAAACTGAAGGTCCAAATGACAGTCCAACTACACAAATGATGTCAAACTTCAAATAAACAAACCATATTACACTAGACAACAAATGTAATAAACCCAGACTTCGTCTTCAATCAATTCTTTACTGCATTTATTCTTCAAATCAACTACATGGTTCATCAAAGCTTACATGAAGTAATAAGAGATACCTGGAAGTTGAAATACAAGTAACAGAAGAAGGAGTAAGCAGCAGCAGGAATATCAGCAATACAACAGTAGTAACACAACAAAGTAAACAGCAGCAGCAATAGAACAGTAACACCAACAACAAATTTCACCAGTAACAATGGAGTGGTTAAAACAGCCAACACAGCAACTAGAATACTAAAATGAAACCCCAGCAATCCACAGAATCACAACAACTAGTAATTGACCCCAAAATGATTCGATTGAAACCAAATGCCAATTAAATACGCTCAGAAACCCCTCTAGAATCCAGCAACCAGAAGCTAAGATGTTCACAAAATGCTCTCTCCTAGACTGATCTTTTTCAAGACTGAACTGACCAAGAACCCAAAAGAAGAACCCTATCTAATAGCTCTCAGAAAAATATGAATGCCTAGCTTTCTTTTGCTTTCAAATTGGTCCTCCAAAAGCTAGCCCTCACTCTGTCCAGACTGCCTGTTTTTATACCCAACAGACCCCTTATCACAACTCTCTAAACCTTAAATTATTAGGCAAAACATTCTGCCCATCCCCTTTAGAACCCCATTACTATACGTCTTCCCCTTGTTGTAATCAAATGTTATGGGTCGCTTATACTTCTTTAGTCAACTTCCTATGCCATTAAGCCTTGTTCCCCACTATTACTAAATAAATGTATTAATTTAATGGTATATCAGTACCTCACTGACAGACCACTCAGATTAGCCCTTTTCTTTAAGTTTTGAACTTCCCAAATTGCCCCCTGATGTTCATAAAATTACTGTCCTATCCCTAACCAACTATAACCAGTTCCTAAACTGATTCTTGGTTCAACTAACAAAAATAAAGCTGAAGCTAAAGCACAACCAGGTTAAAGATGGATCGAGGCTATTCCTTACAGTCTGCAATGTTTATAGAAATAACCAAAAGAGGAAGATGAATTGAGAATTCAGGGAAGCAACAATTATTTACTGACTTAAGACTCAACAATGGGTATTACAGGGGATCAAACATCAAACAAAACAAATTAAAGCAATATATAACAAATTGAGATTAACAGTAAGGAAACCACTGGGAAATCGTCATGGATTTACATACACAAACGACCTATGGACAATCGACTAATCCGAAAAAGACCAAACTAAGAATCAGAGAAAACAAGCATACACACTAACACTTTAAACATGAAGTAGTTGCCAGAAACGGACCAACGGACGAGACTTATTGAATCGACTCAACAGTTTATAACATATACTAATCAACAATAGAAAATTTGGACCAAGAAAAGGGTCCGAAAGAGGAGGAAGAAAATAATCGACAAAACAGACAAATTACAATGAAACGAACAAACATCAACATCGAACGAACAGAGTAAAAGAGAAAGAAAAAGTACCTATATGACCAGGCGAACCAAATACTGGAAATTATTCCTTGTCCTTTTTGATTTGGGCCGAAATGAGCCTTGATTATGTGTTCTCAAATGAAAACTCATGGTCGAGGTCCATTTCGGCCTTAATCATCGATCTATGTCGGCTTTTAGGGTTTCGTCAACTCAGGATTTACCTTCGATTTGTGATTCGACGGATTTAAAAGGGATTCAAGGGAAACCAGTGACATCTTAATGATGAGGGAGGTCCAGGGGTTCTGTGGTGTGAGTTTGGGGCGATTTGGTAAACTAGGTTTTTTGGTCGAATTCTTCGATCTAAGATTCAAGGCAACTCAGGATGATTCGAAGAAAAGTGGTTAGGGATTTGGGATGGGGAGGTCAAGGTGCTCTAGGGGTGTTAATTGGGTGGTCATCGGAGCACTGGCCGCTGGTTTAAGGGCGATGGGATTTCAGGGCGGCTAGGGTTTGGTGTTTGGGGTCTCTGTGAAGGAGACAAAAGGATGGGGGTAATGCCTTGGGGGGGGGGTAAGATATTAGGGAATATATAGTGGGGTGGGGTTTTGATCCTAGCCGTTTGATCAAACGAGATCAATAACCTAGATCATTTACTTACGTGGGAACGGTGCCGTTTTGGTTAAGTGGAGGGCCGATTTGAACCGGATAACGGGAATGGGTTATGGGACGGGTTAAGGGGTGCATTTTGAGCCATTGGATCATGATCAGTTGGACGGTTGTGATTGATTGGTGATGAAACGACGTCGTTTGGTATGGTCTCTTGGACTGAACGATTGGACCGGGTAAAAAGGGTGTTTTGGGCCTGGTTTTCTAATTCAAAATTGGCCCTGATCCGAGTTGTTTTCCTTTTATTTCCTAATTAATGAAACTAAAATCATAAACCAAATTAAAAATACTAATTATTTCCTAATAACAATTATCACACTCAATTAAATACCAACTAAAATAAAATCACACAATTGGAGATTCAATGCTAAAAATGTAAAGTACATTTTTTGTGATTTTTTCATTTTTGTAAAACAACAACTTACTTAATTAATCCTAAATGTATATTTAAATCCTAAATGTAAATGCAACATATTTTTGTATTTTTTTTTATTATTTTAACAAATAGACATGCACGGACACAGGCAAATAATGACATAAAATACCACGAAATTTCACAAAAAATGCACACAATAAAATCGACAATTTTTGTTTTGATTTCTTTGGGAGTAGTTCATATGGGGAAAAATTACGTGCTCACATCTGCCCCTCTTTGCCCGTAAACACGAAGAGTTTTCGTGCAAAGACAAAGTGAGCGGATACGAGCGATTTTTGCCCGTTTGAACACTCCGTGTGAAGCATTTTTTGAAAGATTTGACCGAACCTTTACTTCAAAAGGTCTCCTACATATCCTTGGCTGAAAAAGAATCAGGTCAATGTAGTTCGAGAAGTTTTGGTAGCTGGGACTACCGTGAGCTGTGGTTTTACTGTTACTGCTGTTGCTAATGCTTACCGACCTCCTTATTACACCATGCTAAACAGAAAATAAGAAGCTAGACGAAACTAGTCCATGAATTACAAAATCTTTTCTAGATCTTCAACTTGCTCTTCCTTTGTCTCTTGTTGTCTCGCTGTCTTGTTGACTTGTGTTTCCTCTGGTGTTTCTTTCTTTGTGACATGACTCATAGTCTTCTCTTGATTGTCAAACTCGGACTGCTTATTTCTTTCTTGTGAGCTTCACATTGTTTTTCCTTCGAAGCTTGAACTGCCTTCTTCCGACCGCTGTTGCCTTCCTTCTGATTTCTCAATTTGGATTTATGTTGGGGATTTTTTGTTGTAACCTTCCGCTCTCCCGGTGGGTTACTGACTTCAAGACTTGAAATGTAAAGACTGAAATGTATTCCTCTGTTATACGGGCGGGCTCCCAACCTCAACCAATAATTTTGAAAATAAAACGCCATTCCTCTCTTCACGGTGGCTCCTAACTTCAGCAACAACTTTGAAAATAAATCTCCATTCCTCTCTTCAGGCGGGATCCTGACTTCAACCACAACTTTAAAAAATAAAACGCCATTCCTCTCTTCAGGCGGGCTCCTGACTTCAACAATAACTTGGAAAATAAAATGTCATTCCTCTCTTCAGGCGGGCTCCTGACTTCAACAACAACTTTGAAAAATAAATCGCCATTCCTCTCTTCAGGCGGGCTCCTGACTTCAACAACAACTTGGAAAATAAAACGCCATTCCTCTCTTCAGGCGGGCTCCTGACTTCAACAACAACTTGGAAAATAAAACGCCATTCCTCTCTTCAGGCGGGCTCCTGATTTCAATAATAACTTGGAAAATAAAATGCCATTCCTTTCTTCAGGCGGGCTCCTGACTTCAACCAACAACTTTGAAAATAAAACGCCATTCCTCTCTTCAGGCGGGCTCCTGACTTCAACAACAACTTAGAAAATAAATCGCCATTCCTCTCTTCAGGAGGGCTCCTGACTTCAACAACAACTTTGAAAATAAAACGTCAGTCCTCTCTTCAGGCGGGCTCCTGACTTTAACAACAACTTTGAAAATAAAACGCCATTCCTCTCTTCAGGTAGGCTCCTGACTTCAACCAACAACTTTGTAAATAAAACGCCATTCCTCTCTTCAGGCGGGCTCCTGACTTCAACAACAACTTTGGAAAATAAAATGGCATTCCTCTCTTCAGGCGGGCTCCTGAATCCAACAACAACTTTGAAAATAAATCGCCATTCCTCTCTTCAGGCGGGCTCCTGACTTCAACAACAACGCCATTCCTCTCTTCAGGCGGGCTCCTGGCTTCAACAACATCTTTGAAAATAAAACGCCATTCCTCTCTTCAGGCGGGCTCCTGGCTTTAACAACAACTTGGAAAATAAAACGCCATTCCTCTCTTCAGGCGGGCTCCTGACTTCAACAATAACTTTGAAAATAAATCGCCATTCCTCTCTTCAGGTTGGCTCCTGACTTCAGCAATAACTTTGAAAATAAAATGTCATTCCTCTTTTCAGGCGGGCACCTGACCTCAAATATGATTTAAAACTTTAAATATAGCTTAAAAAGATAACGCTTTTCTGTTCTTCAGGCGGACTCCTGACTCCAACAACAACTTAAAAATAAAACGCCAATCAGTTCTTCAGGCGGGCACCTGACTTCAACAACAACTTAAAAATAAAATGCCATTCTGTTCTTCAGGCGGGCACCTGACTTCAACAACTTAAAAATAAAATGCTATTCCGTTCTTTAGGCGTGCACCTGACCTCAACAACAACTTAAGAATAAAATGCCATTCCGTTCTTCAGGCGGGCACCTGACTTCAACAACAACTTAAAAATAAAATGCCATTCCATTCTTCAAGGGGGGACCTGACCTCAACAACAACTTAAGAATAAAATGCCATTCCGTTCTTCAGGCGGGCATATGACTTCAACAACAACTTAAAAATAAAATGCCATTCCGTTCTTCATGAGGGAACCTCACTTCAACAACAACTTAAAAATAAAATGCCATTCCGTTCTTCAGGCGGGCACCTGACCTCAACAACAACTTAAAAATAAAATGCCATTCCGTTCTTCGGGCGGGCACCTGACCTCAAATATGATTTAAAACTTTAAATATAGCTTAAAAAGATAACGCCTTTCCGTTCTTCAGGCGGGCTCCTGACTCTAACAACTACTTAAAAATAAAACGCCATTCCGTTCTTCAGGCGCATTCCGTTCTTCAGGCGGGCACCTGACTTCAACAACAAATTAAAAATAAAATTCCATTCCGTTCTTCAGGCGGGCACCTGACCTCAACAACAACTTAAGAATAAAACACCATTCCGTTCTTCAGGTGGGCACCTGACTTCAACAACAATTTGAAAATAAAACGCCATTCCATTCTTCAGGCGGGCACCTGACTTCAACAACAACTTCATCTGTATTCTATTACTGTTGTCCCCCTTTACCTCCTAAACCATTTCCTTCTACTTGAAGTACCTTCTTTTAGAACTGCTTCCCTTAAAAACTCATGTTGTCTTCCCTCGAAACTGCTTTGGATAACACTGCTGGGGAATTATTTACTTACCTGCTGGGGATAATACTGCTTTCTTCCCCTTCTTTTTTTTTTCAAAACTACTTCATTCAAAACTTTTGTTTTCTCTCAACACTGCTGGGGATAAAAATATTATCAGCTGGGGATAACGCTATTGAGGATAACGCTGTGGGGGGAAATCTCTTTTCTTCTACTTCTCTTTTTTTTCTTTCTTTTCAAAACTATGTTATCTTCCTCCTTCAAAACTTGTGTTTCATTCCTCTGAAAGCTGTTGGGGATAACACTACCGGGGAATTTTCATTCCTTCAAAGCTGATGCTTTATTCTTCGGAAAACTGCTGGGGATGACACTGGCTTTTTGCTTTTTCTGAACAAAAGTTCCATCCTTTTGTTTTGTCTGCTGGGGATACAACTTCCTTCTTCCTAAAGTGGGTACCTGACTTCAGGAAAATTTCCAAAAATGAAAGAAACTTTTTCTGCCCCAGTTTGATAATCTTCCTTGTATCATGCCTCTCTGCCATCAATGATATTTCCCGTCCCTGTTTCACATCAAAGAAAAGTTTGGTCAGTTTAAAACGTGGTGGTTGGTTGTGATACTCCTGCTAGGATGATTTTCTTCTTCTCTTTCCCATGCTCCGCGCTGTCCGACCATTTTGACGCTTGGCTGATAACTTTCGACCTTCTTGACGATTCCTTACTCACAAACTTCTCACCGTTGTTTTCCACTTTATCCTCTTATCTGACCCCGTATCTGTTCCATGACAGCTAGTTCCCATTGAAGATTTTGCAACGTTTTGCTGATAAACCACTTTCTTCGTTCATCCGTGTCGCTGAAAATACCTTTCCTGCTGGGGATATTCCTCTTCTTTTTGTGGAATAGTTTGGGTACTGGCATTTCCCCGACCTTTGAGTCTCATATGAATTTCCAAATTATGCCCATCGCTCTCCGCGTTGTTCTTCCTTGATTTGTCCACTGGCCTTGGCCTTGAGGTCTATAACCTTTGATTTCTGTGGGGGATATCCTTCTTGACACTGGTCCGTCCTTTTGTCAATCTCATCTTGCTGGGGATATCCTGATATTGGCCTCACGCTTGTTCCTTCCTGACTTATACCACTTGGATATACCAGTTAAATCTCGTCTTGCCTAATTTGGGAAGCTGGTGGCAAATTTTGAAGTCATTTCTCACTTGTTTCGACCAAACAAACTTTGTATAGGGGAATTTTTTCTGAAAGGAGAACGATAAAAAGGAACAGAATAAAAGACAAAGGAAAGGGATGACTTTCTAACAAGAAAAAAAATAAAAACCTATCAAACGCGGATACCAACTCTAATGGTCATGACATACACACATGGCCTATCCTCTATCGTTAATCGTCTTTCATAATCTTCGTCTGTTGATTTCCCATCTGATTCTCAATCTTTATTCGACTTGTAGTGCCCGAAGGGTTTTCACTATCAAGCCTCTCTCATTTTGGCTATTCTCTCAACTTACAGTTGCCTCGAGGTGCCCGTGAAGGTTTTCACCAACAAGACTTTCTTGTTTGTATTACTTTTCAGCTGGGGATTGGGGTGTTATCGCTAAGACTCTCTCATATTTCTTTTCTGCAGGGGACCGGAGTCTTTTCTGCTGGGGATCAGAGTGTTATGTTCATCGATAAGACTCTCTCATTTGCCTGACTTGGCATCTTTCGTAGACTGATCAGAAGGTCTTTCTTTGAATTGTAATGTGGGATTTTGGATAGGCTAGAAATAAAGGATATTAAAGGCTCAAAACAAATCAACTTGGGTTCAAAACTACAACCTTCCGAACTATATTTATTTACAACAAACCCGAACTTTTGCCCCAGTTTCTTTCTTGGGGATTTTTTTATTTTTGTTACACTATGACCGAGCTGTGAAGCGCCTACGTATCCTCTTTGAGGAATCAGGTCAAACGTAGTTCCCAATTCCTTGTTTTCTTTTCCTTTTCACTTACTATTTAACCCTTTCTTTTTCTTTTCTTTTTTTTTTCTTTTGTTGTTCTTGTTGTTTTTGTTGTTGCTTTCTTTTCTTTTCCTTTATCTTTCATGTTTGTGTTTCTAACCTTTGCTACTGATTCCGAACGAGGGGTAAGAAATAAAACAAAACAAGGCTCAAAAGGGGTAGCGAAGGATAAAGTGTTTAGATAGCAGAACAAAATGCCTTCGTCATTCCAATCTTCAAAACATGCCAAGTGCAAACAACACATTTAAACATTCGCGACATCTTCTGATTGTGACAGACTTAATAACCATATCCACACATTTGCCTTTTCATTTGTCATTTTTAAAGCACCGTTGGGCAACACTCTCATTTTCATTATCATGAATGACCCCTGTCCATTTGGCCAGCTTGCCTTTACGGTTTTATTTATGTTTTATTGCCCCAGTTTCACATGACTCGGGCTCCAAATAATCTCAAACCGTCCTTATTTCCTTTAAATATCCCCATCACCTCCCAATGGTTTTGTGATTAACTTTTAAGATTAGGCCCAAACTGTATGCGCACGTCATGTCACTAGAATCGGCATTTGAACAAAAGACACAACAAAAGGATAAAAGAACTAAACAAAGAAAATGACTGGAAATAATGAAGACCGGAATTTGCATTAGACTAACGGTGAAACGGTTCGAACAACAAAACAAGAAAAACAAACCAGTGTACAACCCTGAAACAAACCCGGACAAAACTAAGCAAACCGCTATGACAAAAATAGAAGGATAATAGGGTTTGACACAAGACAATATTCGGATCACAACCCTAAAATAACCTGGACAAACAGAAATGACCACAAAATAAATCACCAAAGCTCCTCTCCGTCTGACCCAAAAATGGAGCATCTTTCTGATTACCAAGCACGGTGTCTTAGCCACTGAGTTATGCGTCAACAATACCAGGAACTTCACAAATTAGAGGATTCTCACATTCCTTTTCAAAACAAATCATTCCCAATATGTCTGTCTCATTACGCGCAGGCGATGGACTTTGGTTGGTGTCCACTGCACCCGAATTTTTCACGACAATGTGACCTGTATCAACAAGCTCTTAAATTGCTTTCTTCAGCTTCCAACACTTTTCTATATCATGTCCCGGGGCATCTAAGCAATATGCGCTCCTTTGAGAAAAGTCACACTTCTTTGAGAGAGGGTTTGGCATTTTTATCTGGATCGGTTTCAACATGCCCAAGTGCTTTAGCTTTTGAAACAAACTGGCATATGACCCTCCAACATGGGTGAGAGCCTTTTCTCGTTTCAGCAACCTCTCGTTCCTAAATGCCTGATTTGGCCTAAAACCTGACCCAGGGGGTTTCTGGTATGCTCGTGGGGGTGGATAGGCATTTCGTGGAGCTGGGTACTTGGAAAGTGAAGCATGTCTTTGGGAGTCCCTTGGAGAGAAGTAGCGTTAGGGAGGGGAGTAGCGTTGGGAAAATATAGTTGGAGGACGAGGGATGAAGCTACTCGGGTGGCTAGGAAAGCTATCATAAGCGGGTAGATATGGAGAGTATGGAGGATCATTTGTTATTGTGTTAGGTGTTTGGGTAAGGACAGAGTCCAGGAAGCAAGGCGGTGGCGGGGGTGGTGCTTTCCCAGCCATCCTTGCCCGATACATGTCTGCCACATGCTGTCTCAACATTATTACCTCTTCTACCAACCCGTTATCCTGTTCAACCAGCTGTTGTCTGGCATCGGTACCAACCCACTCAGTTCTGTTGTTCTCTGCCATTGTCTTTTGCCTTTGTGTTGCAAGGAAGAGTTACTTTAGAACCACAACCAACCACCTTTCTGATATGAACACACCAAAATGAAGCCATCACATTAGCGTTAGGGCATTTTGACGGATAGGTAAACACACATCAGGGATGCAATGCACCTAGGCAGTTAACCATCTCTATCATGCACTTGTTTCAGTTACGTGCGTCATTTCGGCTTCTTATAATTGTACCCCTTTTGAACGCCTCCAAAATTTTTTTTTGTGGTGGTCGAATCTTATGTGGATTGCCTACGTATCATGTCCCCGCACGAATCAGACCGTGCATAGTTCTGATAGATAAACAACAACAAAACATTTTTTTTCATTTTTATAATAAAACAAACTAGAAACACAGGTTTAACAGACTTTGACGAAAAGACGACCTACAGACTCGAACATTAATCAACCCACATATTCTAATCAAAAGAAATACAAATTAAAAAACAGACTGGAAGATTCCTTCCCCTATATGCCAACTTTAACCAAATGGCTACTTTTGAAAACGTGGCCCCTTCCCAATTTCTCATGAATTTTGAGGCCGGGGAGGATTTATTTTATGACGCTTTACAAAGTTGTTCGTTCTTTTACGAAAACGGCCTTTCGACAACTGAAAGATACTCTAAGGCTATCTCGGCAAGAATGGTTTAATACACTATCGAAGCTGGCTCGGCTTATTTTGACCAAAAATCCAACGACATTCACTTGCTCACCGACTCTTTCCTTATTTTTAAAACAAAAGACCGGGTTTTGCAAATATGGCCTTTTAGCACCTCGGGAACGAAGATTTTAAGGCTGCGTTAGCTAACCAGCCAAAATCTTAAAACAATGACTAAAGGTGGCTGTTAATGCAAAGTCAGCCTTCCGGCGTTGATACGCTCAAATTACACTTTAATAACGAGTGTAAGGCGGTCGGTGTCAAATATAATAACCCAACAAGGTTGGGGTCGAATCCCACAGGGAATAGGTGTGAAAATGTTACTTGTTCAATGTGTTGCTCGACTAAAGTTCTATCTCTATTCGATTTAGAGTAACAGGAAATGATTCATAGTGACAAGAGTATGTAAAGTGTTTGTTTTGAAGTAACAACTAATTGTAGAATTTAACGAGTGAACAGTTGGATTAAAACAACCAAGGTTGTGTCCCCTTAAATGAAATGTAATGTTTACGGGTGTTAATATGATATATTTCTAATGGAAGGTTCCTATGATATGCAAATGATGTCTAAATTACTACCCATTATTTCCCAATAAACGAGTAGTATTTCCCCTTTATAATTTTCCCAAATGTAAAAGAGTTGCAATTAAGAATCATCAATAAATGCCAATTAAAACCCATTTATCCCTAAGCGATTTTATTAAACAAGGTTTAAAGCCTTGAGTCATTGATATTTACTTCTACCAAGTTCTAACCCACTTTCCCAAGCAAAGATAGAATGTAATGGCTTTTGTTAATGTTTGCAACCACCAACAATAAATGAATAATGAGAAGTAAATACCTATCAACCAACCATTATACATATATTCAATGTTAAACACCCATTAACATAACACCCATTTAGGGTCCACAACCTTAGTATTTAGAGTTAGCTACACATGGTAAAATACAAAAACCAACCAATATTTAATGTCATAAATGCTCACAAAGCAGAGAATCTTCACCCCCAAAAGCTTCCAAAAAGAAGGACTATTTATGTCTTGGACTGTAGCTCTAAAGTTAGACCAGCTGAGCCCACAAAGGCATCATAAAACTATTTATAGTGGGGTGAAAATCGGGACCAAAAATGGACATAATTGCCCTTTCAGTGTCACGTCTGTGACCGCATTCTGAGCGTCGCTACCGCAGAGTGAAACCCTAGTCTTCAGGTCACCTTCGCATTTCGGTTCTGCGGTCCGCATTTGAGTTCTGCGACCGCAGATTGCATCGCAGTGTTTGACCTTCAGTTGTCTTCATGTTTGGTTTGCGGTGAATTATGCGGTCCGCATGTTGTTTCTGCGGTCGCATCGTGTACCGCATTCTTGACTTGATTTTTAGCTCAGGACTCTGCCTCATTGTGCAATTTGTGGCACTCTTCTGCGGTCCGCATGTCTGATCTGCGATCGCATAGTGGACCGCAGACCAGTGCCTGTGCAATATTTAGCTCTTTTCTTGTCCTTTTGATTCCATTTTCGTGTCCTTGGGCTCCCCTTCCTATTGTACTGTAAAAACAACAAATCTACATAAGTACCGGTTATAATTGCATTAAAACAAGCTAGAATCTAAGCAATTAGTATTGAAATGTGACCGCAGAAGTGTGCCACAAATCGCATAATGAGGTAGAGTCCTGAGCTAAAAATCAAGTCAAGAATGCGGTACACTATGCGACCGCAGAAACAATATGCGGACCGCATAATGCACCGCAAACCAAACATGAAGACAACTGAAGGTCAAAAACTGCAATGCAATCTACGGTCGCAGAACTCAAATGCGGACCGCAGAACCGGAATGCGAAGGTGACCTTAAGACTAGGGTTTTACTCTGCGGTAGCGACGCTCAGAATGCGGACCGCATACTTGCTCTGCGACAAGAATGCGGTCGCAGACGTGACACTGAAAAGGCAATTTTGTCCATTTTTGGTCCCGATTTTCACCCCACTATAAATAGTTTTATGATGCCCTTGTGGGCTCAGCTGGTCTAACTTTAGAGCTACAGTCCAAGACATAAATAGTCCTTCTTTTTTGAAGCTTTTAGGGGTGAAGATTCTCTGCTTTGTGAGCATTTATGACATTAAGTATTGGTTGGTTTTTGTATTTTACCATGTGTAGCTAACTCTAAATACTAAGGTTGTGGACCCTAAATGGGTGTTATGTTAATGAATGTTTAACATTGAATATATGTATAATGGTTGGTTGATAGGTATTTACTTCTCATTTTTCATTTATTATTGGTGGTTGCAAACATTAACAAAAGCCATTACATTCTAGCTTTGCTTGGGAAAGTGGGTTAGAACTTGGTAGAAGTAAATATCAATGACTCAAGGCTTTAAACCTTGTTTAATAAAATCGCTTAGGGATAAGTGGGTTTTAATTTTTATTGATGATTCTTAATTGAAACTCTTTTACATTTGGAAAAATTATAAAGGGGAAATATTACTCGTCTATTGGGAAATAATGGGTAGTAACTTAGACATCATTTGCATATCATAGGAACCTTCCATTAGAAATATATTATATTAACACCTGTAAACATTACATTTAATTTAAGGGGACACAACCTTGGTTGTTTTAATCCGATTGTTCACTCATTAATTTCTACAATTAGTTGTTACTTCAAAACAAACACTTTACATACTCTTGTCACTATGAATCATTTCCTGTTACTCTAAATCGAATAGAGATAGAACTTTA
>MU760251.1:60402-80491 GCA_026770625.1 Nicotiana glauca
GTTGCCGGGGAATACGGTTTTGAAATTACTTATTAGTGTGCGCTTTACTGTGTGTCTAATTCTGTTCTATCACACTTTGCTTGTTTTGCTTGGTGTTGGTAGGAAAACATGTCTGAATCTGGCGATGACGTTGAGTTAGATCTGGGAGAGAATCCCTTTGCAAACATCGAAGAATACATTGAGGACACAAATGTTATTGTACCTCCTGTGGTTGGTGCTACAACGTTCAAAGTGGAACACGGTTTGATCCTTATGCTCAAGGCAGAGGGGTTCTTCAGAAATTCCACCGATGATGATCCAACACAGCACCTTAAAAACTTTTTGGGTGTGTGTGCAATGCACAAGCAGAATCATGTCTCTGATGATGCCCTGAGATTGAGGTGCTTTAAGTACTCTCTTGCTGGGGATGCAAGGAGATGGCTCCAGAATCTACCACCTAAATCTATTCATTCTTGGCCCGAACTTGTCCGGGCGTTTCTATCCAAGTGGTTCCCGCAAAGTAAAAAGTCTGAGTTGCGGGATAAAATCTTCTTCTTCAAGCAAACATCGGGAGAGCAGTTGCATGAAGCATGGGACCGTTTCAAATTATATTTGGTGAGGTCTCCAAACCATGGTTTTCCGAATTCTATGCTATTGGAAAAATTCTACATGGGTTTGGATCCTATGAACCAAGCTATAGCCAAGAATGCAGCTGATGGATCATTCATGGATAAATCATTCGCAAGGGTGACACAAATTCTTGACAAAATGGCACAACACAATCAAGCGTGGCATTCCGAAGACACCTCAGGTGGAGTGGCATATGGTTCTCCTTCCTTGACCAACTTGATCAAGGAGAATTAAGAGAGGGACCAAATAATTGCAGGATTAGCTACGAATGTAAATGTGTTGACAAAAATGTTCACTGAGAGTCAAACAAAGAAGGTGAATGTAGTCGAGGATGTGCAACCCATCTCCAATGATGAGTTTGAAGAAGCCAACTACATCAACAACCCTCAAGGAGGGTATCAAAGGCAACCCTACCATGGTCAAGGGTAACAAAACCAATGGAGGGCAACCTGCAAGGGCAAGGCAACCAACAATGGAGAAATGATCAAGGTAACTCGCACCAAGGAAATTGGAACAACAACAATAATTTTGCAAATCGGAGATCCAACCCCTATGTTCCCCCAAAAGGTCAATACTTAAATCAAGGATCGTCGAGTGAGTCCAAGTTAGAAAGCATGCTTGAACGAGTGTTGCAAAACTAAGAGAAGTCTGACATATCCATGAGAAACATGACCGAAGTTGTTAGCTCTCACACCGCATCTATCCAAAAGCTAGAGATGCAAATGAGAGACCTTTCAAGAGATCAAAACCCAAAGCAAAAAAGGGCGACTTCCTAGTGATACCATTGCGAACCCGAAGAGTGGTGGAGGTGGATCAACTTCTCACATCATGGAAATAACTACTAGAAGTGGAAAGGTCTTGCAAGGTGAAATTGAACATTAGGTGGTTGGGGAAGAAGTCGAGCAAGAAGTCAAAGCCGAAGAGCAAAAGGTTATTGAAGTTGAAAGGGTGCCGAAAAAAGAAAAGGTGCAAGAAGTGATCCAAGAAAAGGTGAAGGAAACGGAGAAGGGGACATCAAAAGCTCCACCTCCTATTCATAGACCTCCTCCTCCTTTTCCTCAAAGACTTATTAGAAGGGTTATGATATCAAGCTTGAGAAATTCTATGATATTCTAAAGCAATTGTCGGTGAACATTCCGTTCTTGGAAGCCTTTCAAGAAATGCCAGGGTTTGCCAAATACTTAAAGGATTTGATCACCAAAAAGAGGGCCACAAAGAATGAGGTAGTGAACGGGTGAGCTCCATCATAGCCATAAGCCCCATCCAAAAGAAAGAGGACCCGGGAGCATTTACTATCCCATGCACTATCGGAGAGCGTGATTTTGCAAGACCTCTTTGTGACAATGGGGCAAGCATTAACTTGATGCCACTTGCCATCTACAAGCAAGCGGGATTAGGGATGCCAAGGCCAACTAGCATGAGGTTACAAATGGCCGATCGATCTATTAAGCGACCAGTGGGAATTGTTGATGATGTGCTTGTGCAAGTTGGAAAATTCCATTTGCCCACCGACTTTGTGATTCTTGATTGTGCTGTCGATAAAGAAATCCCTATCATTTTGGGGAGACCATTCCTAGCCACGGGAAGAGCACTCATGGACTCAGAGCGAAATGAAATTAAGTTCCGGGTGAATGATGAAGAAGTTACCTTTCAAGCGAGCAAGGGGATGAAGTTACCCCATGAGTATGAGAGCATTTCTGTGATAGATGTGGTTGATGAAGTTGAAGATGCCGTCGAGTTAAAAATGGAAGAACAATGTCTTGGTGAGGCATTGGAGGCTATCTTGGTGAATTTTGATGGTGAAGACATGGAAGGTTACATGGAGTCGGTAAATGCATTGGAGGGTCTTGGATCCTACACCTATACTCCAGCAAAGCTTTCTCTTGACTTGAAGAATAGGACTACACCCCCCGCCAAGCCATCAATCATTGAGCCACCACAACTAGAGCTCAAACCTCTTCCTCCACACTTAAGGTATAAATTTCTTGGCTCTAATGATACTTTACCCGTAATCGTTTCGTCTTTGTTAAGTGATGTGCAGGTAAACCAATTGTTGGAGGTCTTGAAAGAACACAGGCAAGCTATTGGATGGACTATTGCGGACATACGTGGGATCCCCGTGGGAATTTGTGAACATAAAATCCAATTGGAGAGTGAGACAAAGCCAAGTGTGGAGCATTAAAGGCGGTTAAATCCATCAATGCAAGAGGTCGTGAAAAAGGAGATTATCAAGTGGTTGGATGCCGGGGTAGTTTACCCCATTGCGGATAGTTCATGGGTGAGCCCAGTCCAATGTGTGCCAAAAAAGGGTGGCATGACCGTGATAAAAAATGAGAAGAATGAGCTCATCCCAACACGAACCATCACCGGTTGGCGAGTTTGTATGGACTATCGGAAACTTAACAGTGCAACTTGAAAGGACCATTTCCCTATGCCTTTTATTGATCAAATGCTTGATCGGCTAGCGGGGAGGTCATTCTATTATTTCCTTGATGGGTATTCCGGCTACAATCAAATTAACATCGCTTTGGAAGATCAAGAGAAAACCACCTTCACTTGCCCGTATGACACCTTTGCTTTTAGCCGGATGCCATTTGGTTTATGCAATGCTCCGGCCACCTTCCAAAGGTATATGATGTCCATCTTCTCCGACATGGTTGAGGATTTTCTTGAAGTCTTCATGGATGACTTCTCGGTGGTTGGTGATTCATTCGAGCACTGTCTTAACAACCTTAGACAAGTTCTAAAGAGATGCAAAGAAACCAATCTTGTGCTAAATTGGGAGAAGTATCACTTCATGGTTGAAGAAGGTATCGTGCTTGGGCACAAAATTTCAAAGCATGGCATTAAAGTTGACCGGGCAAAGATTGAAATCATTTCAAAGCTTCCCCCACCGACTTCTGTGAAAGGTGTTAGAAGTTTTCTAGGGCATGCCAGGTTTTATAGGTGCTTCATCAAGGACTTCTCCAAGATTGCTAACCCCATGTGCAAACTCCTCGAAAAAGATGCCAAGTTCGTGTTCGATGAGAAATGCCTTAAAGAATTTGAGGAGTTAAAAGAAAGGCTCACCACGGCACCCATTATTGTTACACCCAATTGGTCACTTCCTTTCGAGCTTATGTGTGACGCCAGTGGTATAGCCATTGGGGAAATGCTTGGCCAACGCCACAACAAAATTCTTCACCCGGTGTACTATGCAAGCAAGACTCTCAATGGGGCACAAATGAACTACACAGTGACTGAGCAAGAACTTCTTGCTATTGTATATGCCTTTGAGAAGTTCCGGGCATATTTGTTGGGGTCCAAGGTGATAGTTTACACTGATCATGCAGCTCTTCGTTATCTCAAGGCAAAGAAAGACGCAAAGCCTCGATTAATTCGTTGGGTCTTGTTGTTGCAAGAATTTTACTTTGAATTCAAGGATCGCAAGGGAACACAAAATCAAGTGGCGGATCATTTGTCAAGGCTGGAAGAAGCAGGGACACCAAAAGGGGATCTTGAAATCAATGATGCATTCCTGGATGAGCACATATTGGCATTGTCTAGCACCTTTGCTCCTTGGTATGCCGATATTGCTAACTATTTGGTGAGTGACCTTATCCCTGACGAATTGGAATCATATCAAAGGAAGAAATTCTCAAGAGACTACCGGCAATACTATTGGGAGTAACCATACTTGTTTCGTGTCTGTGCAGATAATATTATCAGAAGGTGTGTTCCCGAAAAAGAGGTTATGCCAATTCTCAAGGCATGCCATGACTCGCCGCTTGGGGTCATCATGGAGGAAATCGAACGGTGGCTAAAGTTCTTGAATATGGATATTATTGGCCTTCCATCTACCATGATGCCAATCAAATGGTCAAGGCGTGTGACCAATGTCAACGACAGCGCTCAATCTCCAAGAGGCATGAAATGCCAATGCACTTCGTGATGGAGATAGAGATCTTCGATGTGTGGGGAATCGACTTCATAGGTCCCTTTGTAAGTTCTTGTGGGATGAAGTACATCTTAGTGGCTATGGACTATGTGTCCAAATGGGTTGAAGCCATTGCCTTACCAAACAATGAGGCAAGGAATGTGACCGCCTTCCTGAAGAAGAACATATTCACTCGGTTTGGCACCCCTAGAGCCATTCTTAGTGATGGTGGATCTCATTTCTGTAACAAAGCTTTTGCGGGGCTACTCGAGAAGTATGGTGTCAAGCACAAGGTGGCCACACCTTATCATCCGCAGTCAAGTGGTCAGGTTGAGGTTTCTAACCGGGAGATAAAAAATATCCTAGCAAAAACTGTGAACGCAAATAGGACCGACTGGTCAAGGAAGCTAGATGATGCATTGTGGGCATACCGCACGGCCTACAAAACCCCTATTGGTACTTCTCCTTATCGGCTCATCTTTGGTAAAGCATGTCATCTACCCGTGGAATTGGAACACAAAGCCATGTGGGCATTGAAAAGTTGAACCTAGAATGGGCTGAAGCTGAAAATTTGAGGTTGACACAACTAAATGAACTGGAGGAATTTCGGTTCCATGCTTATGAAAGTGCTGCGATGTACAAAGAGCGGATGAAGTTTGTCCATGACAAGAAGATCTTGAAAAGAGAGTTTAAGGCGGGTGATTTGGTCTTGCTCTTTAATTTGAGGCTCAAACTGTTTCCGGGCAAGCTTAAATCAAAATGGTCCGGTCCCTTCAAGGTGGTAAATGTCTCTCCGTAAGGAGCGGTGGAATTAGAATCAACAGATGGGTCCCGGAAATTCAAGGTAAATGGTCAACGCATCAAGCATTATCTGGGTACTGATGGTGAAAAATATTTGGTGGAGCAGCTGGCTCTCAAAGATGGTCCATGCCCGACCACTAAGTGAAGTCGAAGGAACATAAATCCCGTCGTGCCGCGATATTAAATCAAGCGCTTCATGGGAGGCAACCCATGGGTGGTAACACCTTTCCTTTTTGTTCTTTGCACTTTTCATTTTGTTGTGTTTAAAGTGTTTGTTGGAGTGCAGGGGGTTCAAAAGATCTCAACACTTGGTAAAAATGCCTGAAAAGCTGAAGAAGTGGCACCAGGTGAAATATGCAATGGAAATGCGGTCACATTAATGCTATGCGGACCGCAGAATGACCGCAGACACATGCAGAGAGAATCCTAAAATAGCAGTTGAAAATGCGGCAAAATGGTGAATTATGCGGTCCGCATTTCGGTTATGCGACCGCAGAATGAACCGCATTTGAGACCCTCAAAATTCATTCATGCACCACACCGCATAACACCTATGCGGTCGCATAGTGTGCTATGCAGTGAACAGTGCACTGCAAAGTTCATCGCATATCTCACAGGTAAGTCCTCCTCTAATATTCTCTAAAATAAAACAAAGAAAAAAAAATAAATAATGAAAAACAAAGAAACGAAAAAAAAGGGGGTATTTTTGAAGAGGAACGATTCGATCGAACCTGGGCAAAAGTAACAACCAAGCCCACCGACATTTTCTCGTATGAAGTCCTGTACCCCACTCTGGTATGCAACTACTTCTCTCTCTCGTCTTTTATGCATAAATCGTGTGCAAATGTTTGGTCTTAAAAGGTTTAGGTAGTTGTTTCGTGCTAAATATGGTCGACTTTAGGTTAATAATGATGTGGCCATTGTTAGACCTTAAGGCTTCTGTGGAAAACGATGAAGTCTGCGGTCCGCATGTCTTAAATGCGGACCACATTTTGGTCGCAGAACTAACCCTTGGTCACTTGAGGAAGATGATGAAATGCGGTCATGATGCGATCACATACTTGATATGCGGTCCTCAGAGTGACCGCATAATTGAACCCATGATTGTCTGTAGAAAGTAGTAAAAATGCGGCGGAATATGCGGTCGCAGAACTGATCTGCGGTCCGCAGATCCACCGCAGAGTGGAGTAGAGACCCCTGTAAATGAACTTTTGAAAATGTTCATCCTGCGATGATTATGCAGTCCGCATAATGATTATGCGACCGCATAATCTGTCGCATAATGAACACCTTGTGAGGCAAGTACTTCTGCGGTGACTCTGCGGTCCGCATTGTGGTTTTGCGACCGCAGAGTCGACCGCATTTTGAGCTTCTCCTCTTGATTATTATTGTTTTTTTCTTTTTCTTTTCTTTTCTGTGCTCTCTCCAGATGTATTGACGTTATCACTCACATCTAACCCTTGTGCAGATATGGCTACTCGACAAAAACGGACCCCTACCAAGGCCACCAAAGGCAAAGCGCCAAAAGGTATAACATGAACAGCAACATCCCTCCCAGTCTGAAGAGGATGAGCCTCTACCTGAGGTTGATCAAAGGGCTGAGGCACGCCGTAAACACGGGGCTGAGTTCCACCTCCGCTGGGGAGTAGATGGGGCCAGGGAGAGATATAGAGTGGGGCTTGAAAAGAGAAATCTCCTACCGGAGAAGCAGTTGAGTTTACATGGGCTGAAGGAACAACATCCACACATCCTGGAAAACATCATGCGTAGGAAATCGTTTTCCTTTACTGAGCCGCCGGGTGAATACAATGGGTCGCTAGTTCGTGAGTTCTACGCATCATACGGGGCCTCGAGAACCAAGCACCATAAGCGCAAACGGATTTTCTTGGACCAAGTACAAGTTCGAGGGTACTCTGTGTTTTGTAGCGACAATGCAATCAATGAACTATTTGTCCCAGATTGGAGTGAGGGCACAACAGAGTACAATGACAAGTTCGCGAACAGGGAGGGTGAACGTGGATGGATTGCCACTATCATTGCTAAAGGAACCCCTGCTTGGATAAACCCTGGCCAGAAGATTTTCAAAGAGAGTCTTTTACGGGAAGGTCATTTTTGGCTGGTGTTCGTCACTCTAGATTGATACTGATGCAGAATGAGACAGAAATCTCTATCGAAAAGTCACTCCTCATTGCCTGCATCATGAAAGGTATCAAGATAGACGTGACATCAAGAAATAGGGATCAGGGCCACTCAGCATGCCACTTCTCTGCCTTTCCCTTCCTCGATCACAGCACTCTGTCAGGCTGTGAATGTCCCTGTGGATGAGCAAAAAGACAAAATAGGAAAGGAGCCAGGGGTGATTGATATCACACGTCTTGGTGATGCTATGATTCCTCCAGTAATGCCAGTTTAGGAACAAGATACTGAGGACCGTTCACAATCCCAGCCTCCTACGAGTCTTTCAGTTGATGTTGCAGCATCTTCCACTCCTCAGCCTGTGCCTCAAACTACCCCTGCTCAGCCTACCTCTACTATGCCCACTCCTGCTACTCCTGTTGTCTCGAAGCTTGGTCTATTGGCCCATCATGCCAATGCTAAGGTAGACGAACTTCTGAAAACACTACCTAACCTGATCAAGCAAGCCCTGACTCCCATGCAAGCAGTAGTGAATGATATTCAAAAGCAACAGTCAGCCCATGCGGAGCGTTTGGAGAAATTGGAGTTGTGAGTGGAGAAAATAAAGAGGGGTGAGGTGAGTGGGCTACCGGAGCTCAAAAAGGAGGTTGAATCTATGAGGGTCGAATTCCAAAAGATGCAAAGCTTGGAATTCGATCTCTCATCCTTCCTTCCAACGGACGGTGATCAGGGTGCTGATACAACTCCTCCAGATTTGGGACTTAATTTCTCGACATTGATGTCAGACCCAGTACTTCCTACTCCCGAAGCTTCCCAACCTAAAGATTCGTCAGCTCATATTGAGATTACTTATGAGGAGGAGGCTGGAGGTACGGGTAAATCAGAGGATAAGGAAGATGATGATGAGGATGATGAAGAGAGTTTGGGATTTACGAGTGATGAAGTCCCTCCAGAAAAAGGAAAATAGATTGTAGAGGCATCTACTGATGATGCTACTTAGGAGGAGGCTACTCGTGATGAGGTGGAGCAAGCAGATGTGCAAGAGGCCATCCAGAGATCTTTGATAGATAGTGCAGTTTCAGCAGCTCCTGTAGCACCTCCATCATCCGTTGGCGCATCTAGCAGCTCCCAGCTCCATCAGTTCCCGATATAGCATCAGCTCCAGCTACAATTCCAGTTCCTTCTCCTACCCTGGAGCAGCCTGAGGGTAGTATGCCATTGGAGGAGACCACAGCTCAGACTGAGCTATCATCAATTCCCACTGCCACAGCTGAGGGTGACCCCTCCAGTGCTCAGCTGGCTGCCGTCTCCCATAGCACTTAGCGTGCCTCAGGGAGCTACCCTCAAACTTTTCTCTTTACTTATATGCATTGGGGACAATCCATCATTTTCAGTTGGGGGTGGAGGTAGTGTTGTATATCTTTTTGTATATATATCTTTACACTCATGTACTTATGCATATCGTATATCTGTGTACATTGGTATAACTTCAGCGCATGAGTGGTGTTATTTTTGTGTATATACATCAGTGTTTACTTCGTGTTCATTATAGTGTTGTTAATATTATAGTGTTAGTAATATTAGTATTTACTACTTCGTGTTCATTATAGTGTTGTTAATATTATATTGTTAGTAATATTAGTATTTACTGTTATCCCTATATAAAAAAAATATATTAGTGTAATTTCTAGTATCAAACATGTGTTTGTGCAGAACATATACCCTTCCACATACATAGTTGTCATTTTTGTCGACTTTTCTCAATGATAGATGGATTGACAATTTTCTTAAGGGAATTAGTCTCTGTTATCAACTTTGTGAACCTGAGGCTCACGCTGTGACTCTATGGCGACCCAGAGTTATACATGTGTTTATGATGAAAGCCTTGAGTCGCTGAGCGTTTACTCGAAAGCGTCAAATTATGTGAATGAAGCAGTTCGTGTGCCAGTTGTGTGTGAGTTCTTTGTGTATATATAAATCTCGTGTTTACTTCTATTATCTAGAACTTGCCCGGTTGATTTTTCAATGCTAATGATAGTATATTTGGTTGGAGGAATGATCTTAGGCAATCTTTGTTTCTATTTACAAAACCTCATTAGCCTTTCGAGCCTACCTGTGCATAAATAATATCACTAGAACCCAAATCGAGCCTGTAAACCTTTTCTTTGGCCAACTCATTACAAACTTTTCCCCTTTTGAAAAATAATTCCCTCTCTTGAACCCGTCCCTCTTTGAACATTGAGAATGAGGCTAAAAGACTAAGTTGGGGGTGGTGTCGAAGTGGAGGTTGGTAAGGTTGTATGGTGAGTTTAGGACCACATGCCTCAAAAGTGTTTGTGTACAGTATTCAAGCTCCAAAACAAACAAAAAAAAGAAATGAAAATGAAAAATAGATTGGAGAAAATATGTGTATGTATATAGAGTATGGAGTCTTGAATAAATATTAGAAGAGGTAGATGAGGTAGTTCTATATTGGGAACTAAATGAAAGTGAGGCTATGGGGGTTTGAAAAGGAGCAAAGTGCAAAATAATGGAAAATTGTGAGTAGTGTTCAAAGAGGGTGAAGTCACTTGTACCCAACTGTTTATCCAACCCTTCCCTAAACCTACATTACAAGCTAAAAAAGTCCTTATGAGACCTCCAACCAAACACTCTTGAATAAACGGCGAATTAAAATAAGGGCAAGCCTATGGTATGACATGTAGTAACACTTGAAATTCTTTATGAGAGTGAGTGTGTTTGTAAATGGTCCCTTTTTGTCGTCCTTGTAAATATTGTGATTTTGGGACCTTCCTTCTAGTGAGGGTACTTGAACTGTGGAATTGAACAGAAGTTGAGTTTTTGAGTCAAATTAAATTGCACTCGGCTGAGGGTAACATTTTTTCGCATTGCCTGAGGCTCAAGGTTCACAGGTTGATTAATTTTCCTTGTATATACTATAAATTCAAAAAGGGGTACAACAATTGTAAACACATGTTTGAGGAACTAGCAATGAACACCACCTTTAGTCATTATTGAATTGTGTCTTGTAAGTAGAGGCTACATTACGCTAAGTATGTTTTAGTTGCTTGAGGACAAGCAATAGTTTAAGTTGGGGGTGTTGATGTGCTGGAGAATTTTGGCACATTTCAATACTAATTGCTTAGATTCTAGCTTGTTTTAATGCAATTAGTATTGAAATGTGCCGAAATTCTCCTGCACATCAGGCGTCTCTTTCGGGAACATTTGGCTATTTCCGGCAAAAACAGCATCACCGACTTATTTATGACTAATTTCTTGTTTTTAAAAAAAAATAGAAAACCCGATATTGCAAGCCCGACCTTTCAACGTCTCGGGGACGAAGATTTTAAGGCTGAGTGGGTCAACCGGCCAAAAATTTAAAAATGACCAAAGGCGGTTGTTCTTGCAAAAATAGCCTTCTGGCGTCCTTTCGGGGACATTTGATTATTTTGGACAAGAATGACATCACCTTCACTTATGAGAAAAAAAAAACAACGATATTTATTTACACTCTAAAAATTCTCCCCCTTTTTTTTTGTCTTTTAATATTTTTTTTCAAATAATATTTCCAAATAGTTGAACCCGATATGAGTTGCCTACGTATCCCACATCCTGTGAGAATCAAACTTACGTAGTTCTGCCAAATAAAACAAACTGTTTTTGAAAACAAAGACATTTTTTCTTCCTTTTTCTGTTTTTTTCTCTTTTTTTTTCATTTTATCGGCAAACTATTTTCGAAGACAAGACTATATTTTTTCTTTTTCAGTGGCAAGTAAAATAAACTATTTTTGAAAAATAAAATTTTTTTTTCTTTTCCATTGGCAAATAAAAAAAAAACAAAAAATCCTGACAGAGTTTCAACACTATTTTGACATTGGTTATTTTTCTAAAAATAAGTAGTTATCTCTCTACACTGCTATTTTTCTCTTTTTCTCTTTTTCACAATTTTCCAATATTCTCAATTTTCAGAAGTCGGTCAGCATGCATTTCTGAAGCAAATAAATGCATAAAACAATCAGGATGCAGCAGGATGGTTTTTTCATTTCAGGTTACCTGTCTAGACGGACCCAACCCCTGTGTTGAGTCCCCTTAAGTCAAATGCAATATGATGCAAACAAGCGTTCCTACTAGGGATCTGGCATGAAGTCAAGTTATTCAAGGTTCAAAACCTGGGTATGTGTTCTAGACAGTGTACCCGAGCGAACAACTCGAGTCGGGGAGGGGGCTACGTACCGGGGACCCGCGAGATCGTCCGGCTTTGTAACTTGTCCGAGCCCTTTTCTTATTTCAGGGTATGACACTAACAGAATAGGGAGTCTCAACCAGTAAGCACATCCCCGGAGGTGAGAAGAGAAGGGTTTCGGCACAGTTTATATACAGTTCAGATAATATCAAAGCGGTAAAGCACTTAGCACATTTAGCATGAAACATGTAGGAAAATCAGATAAAGCCAAATATAACAATTATTCTAAGCTAGAATTCTTAAACCCTGAACTAGAAGTTCTGGGTCTGTCCCCAGTAGAGTCGCCAGAGCTGTCGCACCTCCTTTTTACCTACTACACCCCGTGAAGGAGTATAATAGTGGGATTTTTTCCAATTAAAGGACAATCGAAACGGGATTCATTTATTAAGAGATTCAGAGTCGCCACTTGGGAGATTTATAGTGTCCCAACTCACCGGTTTGAATCCCAAATCGAGGAAAAGGTTTGACTCTGTTTAACAGTCCGCGAACTAGAAATCCGGATAAGGAATTCTGTTAACACGGGAGAAGGTGTTAGGCATTCCCGAGTTCCGTAGTTCTAGCACGGTCGCTCAACTGTTATATTTGGATTGAATTATCTGATTTTAACAATTATGAACCTATGTGCAAATTTTTATTTTTTAACCGCTTTTTAATTAATTTTAAGGAAAATTGAACGTCGTATAGAACAAGTTTTTGTATTGCATCATATGAAATGCACCCACAATCCGAAACATATTTTATCCAACGTTTTAGGATTTTGGATTTGGGTCACATGAAATGCACACCCGAGTTTAGGAAGGTAAAATTATTAAAGTACGCGCCTAAAGATAGTAACGCGTTATTATCTTTTGGGAAGGCGGTGAAATCCGCTAGACGGCCCATCCCGAAATCTAAGCAATTATTATAACCATTTATTGAGGGCCCCGCAGTTTGTGCATTTTATTTAGCGAGGCTCATCTCATTTTCTATTTAAGGATATCCTGAAGCGACTATGATTTTTGCTATTTATTTTGTCTCTAAAAGAAAATAAAGAAAGGGCCCTAATTATTTAATATTATAAAATTTGGGCCTCGAGTTCAAGTCCGGATTCAAACAAAAGGGACAACCTCCTAATTTGAATCCGCTACCTAACCAGAAAAGTCCCAACTTATAGTATGTTAACTATATATTGCAATCTCAAAATCAGGCCCCATAGCTTGCGAACAGGCTAGAGTTATTTGGACTTCAATAAGTACAGCGGCCCAGTTAAAGCAATTGTTGTAATACGTAACTGATTTGCATGATCAGTGATAATTTGCCTATGAGGATCATGCCTTTCTGATTTTTAAGATTAATTATAAACATTGATTAGTCTGAAGTTGTCGAACAACGTCAATTCCTAAATCACACTTAGACACCCTTATAGTTAAAATCCATGCACTACTGAACACTACTCATGCCATCTTAAATTCAGAATTAATCAGTGACTAGCTATTACTTCAAAATTGTAATTTATTATGAACCTACTTTATCAAATGACATGCAAAGTTATTTGTTCCTAACAGTTGAATACTCAGCCATCAACACAAGTGCATATCAAATTCCTGGGCCGAATTATCTTCAGTTTTGAATGTCTAAACTAACAAACTAACTGCTTAAGTTGACAAATACACTGCTAGGGATTTTACAACTATAGCTCACAGTCCACTGAATACAATTTGTGAAATACTTCAAACTATTCGAATCTCAATGACTATATAATAATAGAGTTTGATCCATGACTACAAACTGAAGGTTCAAATGACAGTCCAACTACGCAAATGATGTCAAACTTCAAATAAACAGACCATATTACACTAGACAACAAATGCAATAAACCCAGACTTCGTCTTCAATCAATTCTTTACTGCATTTATTCTTCAAATCAACTACATGGTTCATCAAAGCTTATATGAAGTCATAAGAGATACCTGGAAGTTGAAATACAAGTAACAGAAGAAGGAGTCAGCAACAGCAGGAATATCAGCAATACAACAGCAGTAACACAGCAAAGTAAACAGCAGCAGCAATAGAACAGTAACACCAATAGCAGATCACCAGTAATAATGGAGTGGTTAAAACAGCCAACATAGCAACCAGAATACCAAAATAAAACCCCAGCAATCCACAGAATCACAGCAACTAGTAATTGACCCCAAAATGATTCGATTGAAACCAAATGCCAATCAAAATACCCTCAGAAACCCACCTAGAATCCAGCAACTAGAAGCTAAGATGTTCAAAAAATGCTCTCTCCTAGACTGATCTTTTTCAGGACTGAACTGACCAAGAACCCAAAAGAAGAACCCTATCTAATAGCTCTCAAAAAAATATGAATGCCTAGCTTTCTTTTGCTTTCAAATTGGTCCTCCAAAATCCAGCCCTCACTCTGTCCAGACTGCCTATTTTTATACCCAACAGACCCCTTATCACAGCTCTCTAAACCTTAAATTATTAGGCAAAACATTATGCCCATCCCCTTTAGAACCCCATTACTATATGTCTTCTCCTTGTTCTAATCAAAGGTTATGGGTGGCTTATACTTGTTTAATCAACTTCCCATGCCATTAAGACTTATTCCCCACTATTACTAAACAAATGTATTAATTTAATGGTATACCAGTACCTCACTGACAGACCACTCAGATTAGCCCTTTTCTTTAAGTTTTGAACTTCCCAAATTGCCCCCTGATGTTCATGAAACTACTGTCCTATCCCTAACCAGCTATAACCAATTCCTAAACTGATTCCTGATTCAACTGACAAAAATAAAGCTAAAGCTAAAGCACAACCAGGTTAAAGATGGATCGAGGCTATTCCTTATAGTCTGCAATGTTTATAGAAACAACCAAAAGAGGAAATGAATCGAGAATTCAGGGAAGCAACAGTTATTTACTGTCTTAAGACTCAACAATGGGTATTACAGGGGATCAAACATCAAACAAAACAAATTAAAGCAAGATATAACAAATTAAGATTAACATTAAGGAAACCACTGGGAAATCGTCATGGATTTAGATACACAAACGACCTATGGACAATCGACTAATCCGAAAAAGACCAAACTAAGAATCAGAGAAAACAAGCATACACACTAACACTTTAAACATGAATTAGTTACTAGAAACGGACCAACATACGAGACTTATTGAATTGACTCAATAGTTTATAACATATACTAATCAACAACAGAAAATTTGGACCAATAAAAGGGTCTGAAAGAGGAGGAAGAAAATAATCGACAAAACAAACGAATTACAATGAAATGAACAAACATCAACATCAAACGAACAGAGTAAAAGAGAAAGAAAAAGTACCTATATGACCAGGCAAACCAAATACTGGAAATTATTCCTTGTCCTTTTTGATTTGCGCCGAAATGAGTCTCGATTATGTGTTCTCAAATGAAAACTCATGGTCGAGGTCCATTTCGGCCTTAATCATAGATCTATGTCGGCTTTTAGGGTTTCGTCAACTCAAGCTTTACCTTCGATTTGTGATTCGACGAATTTAAAAGGGATTCGAGGGAAACCAGTAACGTCTTAGTGATGAGGGAGGTCCAGGGGTTCCGTGGTGTGAGTTTGGGGCGATTGGGTAAACTAGGTTTTTTGGTCGGATTCTTCGATCTAAGATTCGAGGAAACTCAGGATGATTCGAAGAAAAGTGGTTAGGGATTTGGGATGGGGAGGTTAAGGTGCTCTAGGGGTGTTAATTGGGTGGTCATCAGAGCACTGGCCGCCGGGTTAAGGGCGGTGGGATTTCAGGACGGCTAGGGTTTGGTGTTTGGGGTCTCTGTGAAGGAGATGAAGGGATGGGGGTAATGTCTTGGGGGGGGGGGAAGAGATTAGGGAATATATATTGGGGAGCGGTTTTGATCCTGGCCGTTTGATCAAACGAGATCAACGGCCTGGATCACTTACTTACGTGGGAACGGTGCCGTTTTGGTTAAGTGGGGGGTCGGTTTGAACCGGATAACGGGAACGGGTTATGGGACGGGTTAAGGGGTGCATTTTGAGCCGTTGGATCATGATCAGTTGGACGGCTGTGATTGATTGGCGACAAAATGGCATCGTTTGGTATGGTCTCTTGGACTGAACGATTGGACCGGGTAAAAAGGGTGTTTTGGGCCTGGTTTTCTAATTCAAAATTGGCCCTAATCCGAGTTGTTTTCCTTTTATTTCCTAATTAATGAAACTAAAATCATAAACCAAATTAAAAATACTAATTAGTTCCTAATAACAATTATCACACTCAATTAAATACCAACTAAAATAAATCACACAATTGGAGATTAAATGTTAAAAATGCAAAGTACATTTTTTGTGATTTTTTCATTTTTATATAACAACAACTTAATTAATTAATCCTAAATGTAAAGTTAAATCCTAAATGCAAATGCAACATATTTTTTTATTTTTTTTATTATTTTAACAAATAGACATGCGCGGACACAGGCAAATAATGACATAAAACACCACGAAATTTCAAAAAAATGCACACAATAAAATCGATAATTTTTGTTTTGATTTCTTTGGGAGTAGTTCATATGGGGCAAAAATCACGTGCTCACACTTAGTTATGGGAAAAGCGAACAGGGGTTTGCAATTACGAACCCCGACCTACGGATATGGGAAATGTGAGACTGGGTTCGCATTTTCAAACCCTTCAGAAATACTAGACCTTTGCATTTGCGCAATAAAGGTCGCATTTGCGACATCAGGGGCATCACATTTACGATTATTATCCTCGCATTTGCGAGAAGGGTTGGCCCGGGCTTACTTCGCAATTGCGAAAGGCCGCTCACATTTGCGATATTGCATTTGCGAGCCAGGCTTTGCAAATGTGAACCCGACATACGTACTAACTCAACAACATCGTACGAACTTGTCCATGCGATCAAATTACCAAAATAACCTCAATAACAACGAATTAAACCTCAAAATCCATAAATTTTTTCAAACTTCCCAAAATATCAAATTTTCCAATTTAGGTCCGAACACATCAAATGATATCCGTTTTTCATCAAATTTAACAAAAATATATTAAATCATATATAAGACCTATATCGGGCGTCGGAACCAAAATACGGGCCCGATACTAACATGTTCTAATCAAATTTCATTTCAAAGTTCCTTACACAATTTCTTTCAAAAATTAATTTCTCGGGTTTGGGACCTTTGAATTCAATTTCGGGCATACGCCCAAGTCCCATATTTTCCTACGGACTCTCCGGGTCCGTCAAATCAGGGGTTCGGGTCTGTTTACCCAAAACATTGACCAAAGTCAAATTAACTCATATTATAATCAAAACCTATCATTTTTCACAAATTTTCATATTTAAGCTTTCCGGCTACACGCCCGGACCGCGCCCCTAAATCGAGGCGACCCTAAATCAGGCTTTCATGGCCTCGGAGACACAAAATTTAATTTAAAATAAGTGATGACCGTTTGGGTCATCACATGATTGTCCAAGACTTGCCTCTTTCCATCGATATTGTTAACCTTGTCTGTTTGTTACTTCTGGTTACTCTTACTCTATTTATATGTTGAGTATTGAATCATAACGTCCTCTTGATTGATTCTGGATTCCTCATTTTGTGGTTTGATTTAAAGATCTTCTCTCAAACCCTAAATTTCTACCTCGTCTGTTTAAATTAACATATTCTCCTACATTATTTGTTGTGGTACTTTATTCTTACTGAACCATTTCGTTAATGGGAGTTATTTTATGAACTTAGCCCTAATTGTCTACCCTAAACTTACTGAATTTGAATCTTTCTTTATTAGTCGTATACTGATTTCTTTCCTTATTTATGAGTTGTTCTTACCATTTGAGTTAATTCCCTAGCTTAGGAGGAGTACTTACCTTGATTTCCTAACTGACTGATTCTGAGTTCCTTAATTACTAATGGACTTTAATTTTTACCTTATTTGCTACTTGATTTCAAACTATAAATACCTTATTCTTTCATTAACACAACACACGGAGTCTTGGTTCAAAACTCTCTCTCTCACACTTAAAACTTTCCGCTCTCTCTCTTTTGTGCTACTTGCTACTGCTCTAAGTTAGCCGGCTGCAAGCCAAGGCTAACCATTGTGTTCTCATTCTCTTTCACTTTTATTTGTTGTCTTCTTTACTGGTATTTTCTAGTTTCAATTCAAAGTTCCAACAACAATGTGATTCTTTTGTTGCTTCAGTTTATCATGTTTCTAGTTTGCTTCTATTTATGGTTTTTGCAGTGAAATTTTTAGTTAATATGTTTACATTATTAAAATGTTATGTATTTCCCTTCTTTAGGATGTATGTATTACTCCCTCTGTGTTGTTTCTGAGCATGTCTATACCAATTATCTCTACCTGTTATGTGTTTACCATCATTTGCTCCATGTATCCCCAAATCCCTTGGCCCCTGTTTGTGACTACAGAACTTGCTTTGGTTCTATGACTCCTGGATGTGTATGAACCTATCTTAAAGGTGTTATGTTTGGACTTTTGTTCATTACTCTGATCTCTTTCCAAACTGCCTCCGTGTTTTTTTACTAAATTACTTTCAAACAAACTTCTTTTTTTAATACAGTTTTTCCACTGAAACCTTTCAACTTGTGTCAATCACTTTCACTTTACTCCTAGGTTAATAAGTTCTGCCTCCTCCAGTATGTGTACTGCCTTGGGATCCTCTTGAGAATCCTCTGAAATCTGGCATATTGAGGTTGGCCCTTCCATACTGCACTTATCCAATTTTGGTTACTAAGTCTAGATGTAAACACTGCCCGAGATCCTTGAGATCCTTTAGGAACTTTTATGCACCTGGACTATAGTAGTGTCTATGGAATTTGGGCATTCGAGGCTATTGGAGGCTTTGGAGATTTGGGCCTAATTGAAGGCTCCCTATAGAATAACTTCTTATTCTTTTATAAATTTATGTAATTCATTCATATGGTTTGTAATAATTTATAAACACACATTGGGGTGATTAGTAAAAAAGAATGGGTATTTACATGTTTTTGGAGTAATACAGGTAGAAATCATGCTCATAGAAAACATGCCTATATGATTTTTTTTTACATCGTATCATGTTTGTCTCACCATGTTAGAAATCATGCTTATAGGGTTTAATCCAGATTCTGTTATGACAAGTGTTTATGTATGTTTTCATGTTTGCGAGTCTTAAAATCAGCTTAACTAATAGATGCCATGCCTATAGGATTTAACCGAGATTCTGTTATAACCAGTGTTTATGTATGTTTCCATGCCTGCAAGTCTTTAAAATCAGTATTAAACCTAGATGTCATGCCTAAAGGGAACGCTATCAAATCCCTCCTAATGATCTCGCCTAAGTTTAGTTTAAATACCTTAATCCGGTTATCGTTTAGTTCACTTCTGAATTGGTTTAATTAAGTAGCTTATATTTCATGAAACAAGTCTTTTAAAGTTGTGTTAACCTGTTATTAGATAGCATGTATATAGGGATTTAAAATTCTGTTTTAAAATCTACCTTGTTTTACTATAAAATGTAATCGTCAATATTCCGCGCATAGGCAAGCCTTAGGGCGTTTCAAAATTGCAACTCTGAAACTGTTTCTATAGCTTAATGTTTTTCTTATCCTAACCGGCTTAAAAAAAACAAATCGGGAACTTCTAGGGTCATTACTCCTGAATTTATAAAATAAATTGCTTTCCTTCTGCATGTGAGCACGTGATTTTTGCCCCAAGCAAATTATTCAAAAAATATATGCAAAAATGATTTTTTGTGTGAAACTTGTTGATAATTGTGTGGAAATACCAGGATTTGGATTTATTTTTGAAAAATAAAGCAAAGAAAATCAAAACAAAATATCATTTTTGTATTAATTAGAAAATACCAAAAATAGAAATTAATTACTCTTTAATTCTAGAAAATCAGAAAATTAAAAAGAAAAATACAAAGAAAATACAAGGAATAATAAATACAAGAGTAATACAAAAATATAGAAAAGACATAAATACAGAAAAATATATAATACGAAAAATATTAAGAAAATACAATGTATAAATACAAAAATACAATATACAAAGAAATTGGGCCAAATAACATATTTCAGTGGCCCAATTGATACAATACATAGACCAAGCCTAAATTAAAATGACCGGTCATTTTTTAAAACCAGACGACACCGTCCTATGAGGTTAGATCTGGACCGTTGAAAGCTTTGATCAAACGGCCAGGAGTGATGGCCATCGTTTAAATAAAACGACGTTGTGTATTAGAATCAATCTAAGCCGTTGATATCATTCATCCAATGGTCACAATTAAATGACCATTTAATGATGACGACGTCGTTTTGGGTGTAATTGCATCTGGACCGTTGGTACATTTAATCCAACGG